>JAKTTW010000008.1:0-250483 GCA_030560525.1 Diutina catenulata
ACGACGTGGTGGTAGTGCACTCAGTAGTGGTAGGCTTCTCAGGCTTAGGAGGAGGAGACGACGTAGTAGTAGTGCACTCAGTAGTAGTCGGCTTCTCAGGCTTAGGAGGAGGAGACGACGTGGTGGTAGTGCACTCAGTAGTGGTAGGCTTCTCAGGCTTAGGAGGAGGAGACGACGTAGTAGTAGTGCACTCAGTAGTAGTCGGCTTCTCAGGCTTAGGAGGAGGAGACGACGTAGTAGTAGTGCACTCCGTAGTAGTCGGCTTCTCAGGCTTAGGAGACGACGTGGTGGTAGTGCAGTCCGTAGTCGGCTTGGGGCGACGAGACGACGTAGTAGTAGTGCACTCAGTAGTAGTCGGCTTCTCAGGCTTAGGAGACGACGTAGTAGTAGTGCACTCCGTAGTCGGCTTGGGGCGACGAGACGACGTAGTAGTAGTGCAGTCTGTAGTCGGCTTGGGACGACGAGTCGAGGTGGTAGTGGTGGTACAGTCCTCAGTGGTTGGCTTCTGAGGACGAGTCGAGGTAGAAGTCGTACAATCCTCAGTAGTAGTCGGCTTGGGGCGACGAGAAGTGGTACAATCAGTCGTCGGTTTCGGTTGGCGAGTAGTGGTGCAATCCGGCTCGGGGTACCCCTCCTTCTTGTGCTCTCCACCCTTGTGGTAGCCACCAAGATGGGTTTCAGCACCACCATAGAAGGTAGGATCCCGCTTCAAGTTGACATGGGCCGCAGCGGCGACATTGCCAAACACTAAAATGTTCTGAAACAACATAGAGATGGTGAGGAGAAAGAGAGGATTTTTGGCTGTCTATTTATATAAATTTCATGAACTCAAGTGTGATTTTAACCCATTGCAAATTGAGAGGTGTCGCATGCATATTTTCCTATTTATCATGCATCTTTTCATCTCGGCAAAAAGGGGTAATAATGCAAGCGACAAATGCCACGATCACGGAGGAGAGACAATCCAACAAGAGGTGTCTACTCGGTTGTTTGCCAAAGAAACTTGTACCTCGCTTTTGTTTGGTCTCTTTAGATAGTGTTTAGTTAACACACCAATTTAGGTTGTGTTGTTCGTCTAATCCGAGGTGATACAAAATAATCGTAATAGGCGAGAAAATTTGCGAAATAAGCCCGCAGACGCCTCTCGTTTGCTTTTTTTAGAACTAAAGTGTGAAGACGGAATGTTAGTGCTAAGGGACTAAGCAACACAAAATTCAACCGGAGTTATGAAATATTGTAAAACGACAATCCCACGTACCCAATTGGTGAGCTTTGTCCAACGTTTGCTCACAATCAACCCCTTAATTACGTATTTGTGCCAACGATTCTCGTGTCCGCGGCGGGGTCGTGCATGGGGATGGCGCACTCAGCAACCGAGAAGACGCAAGATGAGATAACCCGACGATGATGAGGCAGGAACTCATCACAAAAGATGAAACTTTTGTAATTACAATTGCTCAGTTTTACTAAGGCATGTTTACGTTTTGCCTTTACATAACGGATATAAACTTTGAACGGAATAAGCGCTGAAGCCGTGCATGCGAGAAAAAATATTCAGGAGTAAATTTCAGGCCGCAGCTAGAACAAACATGTGCGTTGGCGAGCCGTTGTCGGGTAAAGGGACGCGTAGAAATCCCACATGAGCGGTCAACGCAACAAGTCAGGACATGCGGCACCCAATAATCGTTCAGGAAATGATGGCGGAGCACCAATGCTGGGAATACGACCCCAGGCGTGTCGTGTCGGAGCTAAAAATACCGCAAGAGTGTCGCGGTAAAAATGTTTCGTTATGATCGCCGGAGTCTAGGCACGAGGCGTGTGAAATTCTCTTTCCCGTTTTGTGAGAAATTCGTCCCAACGTTGCCATGATCAAAATAAACCTCCTGTAACCTTAACTTGCGGCATCGACCGATGCGTGTGATGGCCTGGTATGCTTCTTGTGAGCCTCGCTAAGCTGGTGCACCCTCACTCGCAATTTCATCAAGGGGTCGGGCTCGAGATCGTGGCGGTCCACCTGCGAGTCGCACCCTGATACGGGACACTCTGCCCGCCCCGTGGCGTCAAATAACACATTGACGTGGCGCTTGTCGTAAATATGCCCACACTTCCTGGATACCATCGGTTCTGTATACAATTCCATCAGCAAGGGATCGCGCAAGGATATTTTGCCGCCGTCAATGCCAATGTCGTCGTCGGCCTCGTCCTCAGGAAGCGGTTCCTCGGGGTGCACCACCACAAACGCCGCACTTTTGAAGTACTGGTACCAGCGGTTGTTTTTGAGGAAGGTGGCGAACTTGGTCTCGAAATTAGCGTGGTCACGTTGGTGTTGGGCAGCAATTGCATCATGCACCTCCACCTTATCCGTGACACCCCTGTAATACTCTAAAGTTTCAAGGCGGATCTCCTGATTTTGCTCATTGTCGAGCTTAAGCAGGGGTCTGACAGTTGCCATCAGCGTGCGTAGGGTCTCCATTTCAAACTCCGCCCGGAGCAACGTGGTGATCGTCTCCAAGTGGTTGTCAAAAACCAGTCCGTCGAGCTCCTTCACATTTTGCTCGTAAAAATAGGCGACATAGGCGTCTAACGCAGTGACTGACGCAGCGATCTGGCTGTCAATGCAGCTCTGGAGCCCGTCGTCCCGAAGCTTGCCGGAAGCACTCTCGAACTCCCGAAGAAGCTGCCGCGCGAGAGGCATGTACGCGGGGAGGGTCTCGGCCATGGTGGTGTGATGTGCGCGTTCGCACTCAAACGCGTATCGCAGAAAATTTAGATAACCAGGCTAAACGCCAGGGGAGGCTCACTAATAGCGTGCGTGGGAATGCTTTAAGTGTGCTAGGCATAACGCGGGTCTAGTGGCTAGCCCGTTTATGAAAAAGAAAGAAGGATCTTCAAAAGGTTAGGTTAGTGTACTATGTTCAGAGTAGAGATAGTAGAGATAGTAGAGATAGTAGAGATAGTAGAGATCGACGTGAAGCAGAAGATAAGACTTAAAGGGTACTGAGAAGCACTATTGATACAAAACTTCCTTGTCCCAGCACATGCAAAATAGCCCTTGCTTTGCTTACGGTTCGAACGTGTGTCCAGCTCGCTATCTTCGCGTTTCACACCTAGTTTACAGATTTTTCCCAGTTTTGGCAGAAGTTGAAAAATGTGATTAGGGACTAGCCCAATGTACTTTAAATGCAATTAATTACTAGTGGCACCCGAGTTTTCGGTGACGGTGCTGCCGTTGCTCAGCGTGGACGGAATGCACCAGTTTCTGTGGCAGCTCCACGCCTTGATCTGGCAGTCGCGCGAGCAGTACTTGGTGCGCTTGCACCGACGGCACTTGGAAAACTCACGCGGGTACAGCTCCCACCGGCCACACTCGAGGTTGCCACACTGGCGCACCCCGCCGCGGGTGTCGTTGCGGCGGCACAGGTTGCGCATAATCACCCCCAGCCAGTAGTACATGTCGGTACCCAGCAAAAAAGTAAACTTTTCCACGAGGGGGAAGAGGTTGACGCGTTTGTACTCCACCAACAGCTCGTCCTGGTCCTCGGGGTCGTCGACGTCGAACCCTTGGTAGGTGTCGTAGTCCCATTTTTTGTTGAGAAACCGCTTGGTGTCGCGGCGTTTCTCCATGATTTTGAGCTTGAGCTGCTGCAGCTCGGCGTACACGGCGTCGTCGATCTGTTTTGTCACCTGGCACAACGAAAAGTGGCGCGCAGCCTCGTCGTCCACCGCCTCGGCCTTGGTGATGGCGTCGTACAACGCGGGAAGCCGCAGGGCCGGCAGCGGCACCGTTTCCTCCGGCACCGGGGGTGGTTTCGCCAGCGAATCCACCTCGAGGTCGGAGTCGGACTCCTCCACCACCAGCAAGTCAAACTCCTCGTCCTCTACCACCTCGCCGCCGCCGTCCTGCTGCTGCAACCGGCGGGCTCGAAGCTTTTGCAGCTTCGGGGCCAACGTGGGGCGCATGCGGATCTCCATCGACTTTTTCATCGTCATTTTCATCTGTTTTTCGAGATAGAGTTTGAGCTGTTTGTCGCGGATGCTCATGTCGATGATGAGATGGGTATTTTGCAACGCCTCCTTGAGGTAGGGGTACTTGGAGATGTAGGCCAACAACTGCAACAGCCAGATGATGTCGTCGTCGCGGGGAATGACCACGCCGGTTTCGGTGAAGTTGCGCACCACCATTTTCGCTGCCAGCGCCGCGGGGGCCGGCTGCGAGCTGTCGCCGACACCGCCCACCACCGTGGTGTCCACGTGGCTCACCTGGCCCAGCGCCTCCAAGTAGAGGTCCAGCAAGAAGTGGAGGTGCGCGTCCATGTCGTACTCGCTTTCGGGGTGGACAAACCGGTCGTCGACGATCTCCAACTCCTTCTGGCGGCGCAATTTCTGGATGATGTTGACGATGAGGTACCGCCGGCGGATGTCGTGGGTGTAGCCCGAGTCGGTGGGCCCCACAAGCTTGAGCAACTGCTCCACGCTGAGCGAGTCGTAGTCGTCGCACGTGAGGTGCTCTGCCGCCACCACCGGGCGCGCCGCGTCGCAGGACTCGCCACCGATGTTCATGGGGATCTGGAGACTCAGCAACAGGAACACCTCGGGGTGGTACTGCGACGGCGGCTCCACCGAGGGCGCAGCGACCGGCGCCGGGCCCAGGGTGGTCAGTTCCAGTGGCGGCGGCAGCAGCAGCACTGGCGCCGCCTGTTTCCACAAGTGGCCGTTCAAGGTGATGTAGTTGTCGAGCACGGTGGCGATGATCGGCAAGATCCCTGCCTGGACGACTTTTTGCCGGATCTTTTCTGTGCCGCGGGTGCCCACGAGCACTAGGCACTGAAAGGCGAGCGTCCACTTCCACGCCGTCAACACCTTTTGCTCGGTGTTGAAGATGGTGTCCTGGGTGTTGAAGGTGGTGTTGTGGCACTCGTGCAAGATCTCGATGAGCCGCTCGATGCCGCCGTCCGTGGCAAGGGTCTCGCGCACTTTGGGCAGCAGCAGGACCAAGTAGGTGAGGTAGTTGAGGGAGTTGACCAACGGCTTGTCCAGGGGCACGTCGAGGGCCCGCCGGTCGTACATGCTGGAGGTGATGGTCAACAGCGCCTTGTTGGTGGCCACGGCCCGGTAGTTGGAGTCCCTCATAGCGTGGGTGACAAACGCTTTGCCACAGAAAAAATGTATGATGCGACCGTGATGCGCGGCCCTGGCCTCGGTGCAGGACAACCGCCTATCTATGTGTCTATTGTGTATATGCTACAACCGCCCGATGCGGTGCTCGAGGTGGACCATCAACTTCATCAGCTGTTCCATGAACATCAACGTCAAGATGGTGTGCGGCCAGATCCGGAACAACTGCGCCCAGAACCCCTTGTACAACGCCATGGGGCCCTCGCTGCGCACCGTCTTGGCAAAGCAGTCGATGGGGCCGCGGTACAAGTTGCCCTTCTGGTTGTAGACGCGGGTCAAAATCACGTCCCACGGGTTCATCACCACGGCCACCCCCAACCCCGCCATCAGCGACAGGGCAAAGTGGAGCGCCACGTTGTTGTCGGGGCTCACAATGTGGTGGTTGACCAAAAACCGCTTGGTGTAGTTGTAGATGGGGAGCTGGGCCATCAGCCCGGCACCCGTGCGGAGGATGGCGGCGTCGACGCCCCGGTAAAGCCCCTTGAACCCCTCAGTTCTCCAGATGGTCCGGAGCCCGTCCCAGGCGCCCTTGTAGTGGGTTTGTTGGCCGACAGCAGCGCCGGCAGAGGCAGCCTTGTTGTACGATTGCATCCGGGTCTTGATGAGGAAGAACGGCAGGGCCAAAACCGCGCCAGCGGCGCCCAGGATGAAGCCTGCGGCCACGTTGACGGGAACGTTCTGGGGGATGGGCACCCCGGGCTGGATCTGGTCGGGGAACAACACCCGGGTCAACGCCTGGCGCAGCGGCTCGTAAAGCCCGATACGACACCCGTTGAGCCCGATCTGGTAAAAGTACCCGCACAAAAGGCCCTGCTGCAAGCCGCGAATGCCCTCGTTCTTGTAGATGACGGCAAACGCCTGGAGCGGGTTGCGGTAGGTCTTGGCCCCCTCCGTACCCTTCTGTTTCAACTCACCCTGCAACTGCATCCGCGTCTTGATCAACTCGATGGGGTTGGTAAAGGTCACGGCGCCACACGCGGCCAACGCGCCGGCGATGAACCCACCAAGAGTGCTGACCTGCTCAGCACTGTCCTCCTTGACCACCACCGGGGCGGTCACTGTTTGTTTGACGGTAGCTGACATGTGGGGCTCACCAAAAATTTTTTGGCCTTGCATAACCGGCCGTTGGGCCCGGTACCGGCGTCACGTGCCCTGTGGTGATTTCAAAAGCAAAAAGAAATGCTCCGCGGGAGGTTCGAACTCTCGACCTTCAGATTATGAGACTGACGCTCTACCGACTGAGCTAGCGAAGCACTTGTTGTGAGCGAAGATTTTTGCCGAATGAAGTGGGACTGTGAGAATATTGTGGGTTTGTGATGGATTTTGTGGGAATTTAGGGAATCAAATTGACCCTACTCGAGCTGTATACGAAAAGAAGATGTTGCGGCACTTAGGAGATACCACAAGACATTCCAACCACAATTCGTGTGCCCAAACTTTGGGGTGGAGTTTGCCCCAGAATGCTAGTATCTTGCCTGAAAATGGCCTGAAGGTACCACTGTTTTATCCGCTGCTGTCCAATGACCACGTGTGTTCCATAAAGATTGACCACTGTCGCCCTGGATCCGTCCCAACTCACACCACGACCTACAAACAATGTGAAGAGATCCACCTGTGCAACCCCAGTTGCCACAAATACCACCAAACCCCACCAACCTCATTAACACCCCCCACCACACCGCTCAGTACTACCCACACCCCATCACACGCCCTTCTGCCTCCACACCCATCCTCGTCCCGTCCCCACCACTGCCACGTAAAGTCGCGCGAAATCACAACTCCACCACCATGGTACGCAACCGCCGACACACCATTGTCGAGGAGATCGCCAGTGCGGAGGACGTGGTCCGGGAGACCACGCCGTTGCCCCCGGCGCCCGAGGTGGTGCGTGCGCCTGCGCTAGCCCGGATGCCCAGCATCGACGGCGTGGTCGCGTCGGGTCCTTCCCACGATGAAAAGTTTCCCCTCGACCCCGTGGACGCTGCCACCAAACGCCAGGTGTGGACACGGCACAGCGACAAGTACGCGTACCAGATCCACCTTGACGGTGCGGCCATTGATGCCATCGAGGATCTCCAGATGGACCGTCTTCTCAACTTTGCCACGGTGTGTCGAGCCAACACCGACGGGCTCAGCAGCCTAATGGGCGACACTAAGCTGCTTTTGAACCAGCTCACGCGTCTTGAGGCCAGCTACTACCAGGTCACCGGCGAAACCGCCGACTTTGACCGCGAGCTGAAGCGGTTGCTCGAGTCGCAGGCCCGACAGCGGGCACACCACGCGGAAATCGAGAGCCAGTTGCGGTACTTTGAGCTGTTTGACTTCATCGCCAAGCACTTGAACCGCCTGGGGTACGCCCTCATCACACTGCGCGCCACCAGCTTCCGCGACGACATCTTGGCCAAGCTCGATGACGCCATTGCATTTCTCGCCTCCCACGACTCCATCAAGGACGTCGACGTGTACCGCAGCCGGTTCCGCCAGTGCATGACCCGGCTGATGACCCTCATCAAGAACTGGTTGGTTGACGAGCTCAAGCGGCGCCAGGACCAGGTGGTGGCGATGGCCAACAAGGCCAAGGCCACGGTACCCGACGTGTTCATCTACACCGAGTTTGCCAACTACGACACCGAGCGGTTTGAGCTGTGGGTGGCTGAGATCGACAAGCGCATCCCGGACCACGCCGAGTACCTGGGGTTGTTGTGGGACGTCACCAACCAGTACTTCAAGACCCGGCTCAGGCTTGTGTCGATGGCGCCACCGCCCAAGGTGCCCGAGGACCGCGCCATTGTCGCTGCGTGCCAGGGGTGGATCAGCCACTACAAGAAGGTGGTCGACCGCGAGTACGCGATGTACACCAAGTTCTTTGGCGCCACCCCTAACCACGAGCAGCTCTACTTTTTCCTCAAGGTGGTGCTCGACCCTCTCTACGACGCGGTGCGGCGTATGACCCTCAAGGAGACCAACATTGCCTCGTTGTGTGAGTTGGCGGGCTTGCTCCAGCAGTACGCAGACATCGAGGACGTGGGGGACGACACACGGTCGCTAGCGTCCGCCCGAACCCGCGGCACCGAGCGCAGCTCGCGCGCGTTTGACACCGCGTCGCTTACTCGGTCGCTTCCCCAGGTGGAGCCCGAGTCTGCCAACGGACGCTCCGGCCCTCCCCAGCTCAGCTACGCCCCGCTCTTCCAGCCCGTGGTCGACGACGTGCGTGCCCGGCTCATCTTCCGCATCCAGCTCTACCTCGACAACACCCTCATGCGGTACACTCCAAGGGCAGAGGACTTGGCGCTTGGCAGACGTCGCAGTGCCGGTGACGACGCAGCCCACCCTCTCGACGCGGAGTTCCCGGCCAACCTTTTCCCCGAAACCTATCCTCCGCTCGCCAAGGCCCTCACTCTTCTCACCACCATCTACGGGCTCATCAACAACGCTGTATTCGATGACTTGGCGCACCTGATTGTCCACCTGTGCATCGAGTTGTTGCGAACGCTGTTTGTCGCAGCAGCCACCGCCCACCTCGGCCCGCTCGACGCCAAGCTCTTGTACGTCAAAAACTTGGTGTTGTTGCGCGACCAGGTGGGGTCGTTTGACCTCCGCATAGTCCACAACGACTGGTCGATCGACTTCACCCTGGGCATATCCGATGTGTGGCATACCTGGCGCCAGGGCCAGTTCCTGCTCAACAACGCAGGCGTGATCGAGATGGTGAAGCGGTCGGTGCCCCGCATCGTCAACAACATGTCCGATGCCAACGTCGAGATTGACACCGAGCTCAACAACGCGGTGCACGACCCGATTTTGGCCGCGGCCAACATGGTGTCGGCCCCCATCATCGACGCTGCTCCCGATTCTGACCCTGCCACCGTCGCCACCGAGTACAAGCACTCGTTAATCACCACCATCCCCGCCGTGCACTCGCTGATTGTGCGGTTTATTGCCGACCCTGCGGTGCGCAAGTACTTGATGACCCACTTGACCAACTTGTTGGTGGTCACCTACGAGAACTACTACAACCTGCTTGTGCAGCTGGTGGCGGACAAGCTGTCGATCAACGATGTGATGGAGGTGGACACCATGTACGGGTTCATGCTGGACTTGGTGAACGAGCAGTTTGAAAAGGAGTCAACGTAGTGGTAGCATAGGAGCCTGGAGTCTAGGCCATGGCAGCTGAGCCTGTGACAGCCCCAAAAGACACTGGCATTGATCCAGTAAACCCACCCATATGGCACAAATAATACACAAGTGCATAGCACAACTTTTCCAGCACAGTAGTCAAACGGTCATTATTCATTAGTATGTACTAGTTACCCTCCTCCTCGAACGGGTTGTAGATGTTTTTCGACAAGAGCTTGTTCAACTCGTTCTTGACGTAGGGGATCTGGTCGGCGGCCACGAGAAGGTGGGTGTCGTCCAACTCCTCCAACACAATACCCCGCCGCTGCGAGTCGATTTGCATGACGAGTGCCCGAATCGACGGGTCACACTGAACAAGCGTCCCTGGGGTGGCTCGAAGCATGGATCAGATCGGTGCGACGGTTGGAAAAATGCGACTGGTGAGATAGGCACCAGCGCGAGCCGACATAAGGCTATTATTGGCGAGCTAGGGAGTAGATAGTACTAAGCCGAATTGTAATAATACTTCAATGTCAGGGTTCGGTGGTGCATGTGGGCTGGGCGGAGATTTGGAGATACCGGCATTCCAAATTCACGGACTATGCAAGTCGTTTCGGAGCGATGTGTCTGTCAACGGTTGGCTTATTCAGCACGGGGTTCATGTGAAACTGGAGACGACACAAGGAAGGGGTTTACGAAAGTTGGTGGGTATACGACGGTTACCAGGTACCGTAGGTTGCTCAAAGCGTCTGACGCGGTATGGTGCGGGGCGGTAGCAGTGTCAATCCCCACAAATCTCCTTACATGGGCCTACTTCGAGTTTTTGTGTCACATTGACGGACTTAACCAAGATGCACACCACGCCCTGGGAAACAGCAATACATGTGAATTAATCGCATATGCCAAACGGCAAAACGGTTTCGTCACAAGAACAAGGCGGTGGCTGGTCGATACAGGACTTGAAGCAACATTATGAGCGGCGATAGGCGACGCCCCGATGTAGCAATTCATCTGATATTCCATGCACACACCGGGAGATAACCACGACGCTGATCTGATGGCACAGCGCGGCCCGTGCCTGCCCTAGGTTACAGTATGGCGGTTGGTAATGGCGCAATCACCCGCAAAGTAGAGGAGGATGCGAAGAGCGAAGTAAAACGTGAACAGCGTGTAGAGAACGACAAACAGCTACAAAGAAGGACTTCGTAATTGCTTCCCATCGCCTTCTGTACCGCGATATCCCACCTTCTCTGCTTCCTCTCGTTTCGCCAAGCCGCACCAAAGTGTGAGCTTTCGTACAGGACCCCAAACACGAGTAGGTGACCAGGCTCTGTCCCCCAGAACTCCATTGCGGCATGGCGGACGCAAATAAACCAGCTCAGAGCGAAGAGTACACCGCTGACGACACAATAGTCGCAGACGGTACCGTGGAAACGCTAACCGAAGCTCCCAGCGGCCTGGAACTGGAACATGACGACACCGGTGACTCTGACGCGGCCCACGATGATACCGACGAGGACCACAAGGAAGCAAACGGCAAAACAGACGAAGCCAAACCCAAAGACAATGACGAAAAGGACGAAGACCAACCCGAGGATGGAAGCGACACCGAAAAGGAACACACCTCAGACGAGGAAGAGGACAGCGACGACGATAGCGACGACGACGAGATCCCGTTGCTCAAATACAGCCGTCCCACGTCCATCAAGCTCAGCGACATCTCCACCTGTGCCTTCCACCTCAACTACATCATCTTTGCCACCCACCTGGGGATGGTGCTGATATACACCCCCCAGCTCACATTAATCCGCACCTACCGGGCCCACCGAGCACTGGTGTTGCTGGTGTACACCGATGGCCAGTATTTTGCCACCGGTTCCATGGACGGTACTGTGGTTATCGGCCTGATATCCGACGACAAGGACATTTCTGGTTACGACTTCCAGCGGCCAATCCACCGGGTGGTGCTTGACCGCAACTACGCCGCTACCCGTGGGTTTATCACTGGTGGTATGAGCGGTAAGGTGTTGTACCTGACCAAGAACTGGTTGGGTAAACGGGCTGACGTGGTGCTTGACGAGGGCCAGGGCCCCATCGTGGGCATTGAGGCTGTAGGCGAGGTGTTATTCTGGATGAATGATGCTGGGATCACCGCTTTCCACACCACCACCCGTCGTAAAATTGCCACTTTCGACCGCCCCGCTGACGCTCCCCGTCTGGACGAGTACTGGCCCCGTTGCGCCTTCCCGGACGCTGACCGTGTGGTGGTCGGATGGGGCAACTACGTGTGGCTGCTCCGTGTTCTGGCAGCGCCGCCGGCGGCGTCCACGGCCCTGTATCTTCCCCTGAGCGTGCTGTTCCGGACCCAGGCTCCCGACGACAAAAAAGTCGAGCTCGAGCACATGTACAAGATGGAGTCGCTCATTGCTGGGATTGTCCCGTTTCGCGACGACCAGTGGTTGGTCCTTACGTATCCGTGGCCTCAGGATATGCCCACGGGCCGGGCCCCGGTGTCTCCAGACTTGCAGGTAGTCAACTCGGTGCTGGGAGCCGTGGAGTGGGAAGAGGAGATAGGCATGCGCGACGGAGGCAATCTCGGCCTCAACGACCACAGATTGTGTGTGTTGGATGACAGCTACTTCATTGTGCTGGCCCGGGACTTGGTGGTGGCGCGACCGTTCCACTTGGACGACCGGTTGCAGTGGTGGGTCGACCACGACCGCTTTGACGAAGCGTGGCTTGTGGCGAAAGCACTCAACATGCCGTTGCTCAAGCGACTCAACTATGGGATTCGCCACGTGGACAATTTGGTCAAGGACGACAACTGGGACGAGGCGCTTGGCTTTTTGGCCAAGGTGCTTGCGGTTGACGAGCAGAAGCTTATTGTGCGGGACGACAAGAGCACCATTGCTCTGACAGCACCTGCTACAGACGATGCCTTTGTGGGAGAAGTGGTCCACCAGTGGGAGGAGTGGCTGTCGCTAGCGCTACTGGCAGGCCAATTTCGAGCACTCACGGCGGTGATTCCCAAAACCCCCAAATTGGCGATCAACCGGCTGGTGTACACCCAAATCTTGGGGTGTTGGCTTGAAAACGACCCCACTACGTTTGCTGAGTTGGTCCACAAGTGGGACCCCGAGCTCTACGACGTTCTGAAGGTGGAAGCCAGCCTCGAAGAGGTGGTAGAGGGAGCTAGCGATGCCCCCACCCCAAAGAATGGAGGCAAGAACGCTAGCACCACACCCGAAAGCTCCCAGGAGCCAGCCATCAACGCCCTCAGACGGGCACTTGCCCATTTGTACGTCACCCTGGGTGACCCTGCGAAGGCTGTGCCCCACCTCATGCATATCCACGACTCTGAGCTCGTGGCATTTATCTGTAAACACACCCTCGTACAGCAGTTCTTCTCGGACATCCCCACGATGCTTTCCTACAAATTTGACTCCGAGAACGCACTCACCACCCTACCCGTGCCTGAAATCGTTGAAGGGGTGGCTGGGGATATGAAGTTGTTGGTGGGGTTCCGCCACGAGGTGAGCCCACAACGGTTCATTGACTTGTTCAATCGCCACAACTTATCGGTGCTTACCTACGCTTACTTAGAACAGCTTGAGGCCATCGACGATTTCGCCGCCAGCAAGTTCGGCAACGAGATGGTGCGCCAGTTGGTGGAGTACCTGCGTCCCAAGCTTTTGCCATACTTGTCTAAGCACGACACTAACTACGACATTGACCTTGTCATTGACTTGTGCCAACGGGCTGACTACGTGCCCGAGTTAGTGTATCTCAAGGGCAAGATCGGCGATAACCGGCTGGCGATGGAGCTCATTCTCAATCGGCTCGATGATCCCGATGAAGCACTTGATTTTGCCCGTCGCCAGCACGACAGGGACGCATGGCAGGTGCTATTGGATTACGCAGTAGCAGATGTCGACGGCGGGCGGCCACAGTACATCAAAACTTTGATCGAGGGGGCCGACGACAAAACAAGCGAATTTTACGACCCGCTCACGCTTTTAAAACGGATGCCCGCATCAATAGTTGTCAACGGGCTCAACCAAAGCGTGGTGAAATTCACCAAAAACAATGCGTTGAACCTCGTTTTGCATCAGTTGATTGTTAATATTTTGTACAAGCAGGCGGAAACGGCGTCGCGGACCTACAAGCATATTATGGTGGCAGGTGTCGACGCCAGCGACTCCCCGCTCGATTTGGAAAAATACGTCGGAGTGGGAGTCAGTCGCACTGCTCCTCCCACCACCGCGCTCTACCAATTGGAACCGCTTCCCTACGGCACCGTCCCCGCGTTCCAAAACCTAGCCACAAAGCTCGCTCTTCTTTCGCGTGAAATTTGACTGTTGCCGCACCGGTTTGTCCGCGTTGGGCATGTGGGGTTTGCGTGGATCTCCGACTATATGCATCGGAGTTTTTGGATACAGGAACGGGACGGCATTAAGGTCACGTTTACCGCAGAATCCGGGGAAGGGGAAAAACGGCTTTTGCCAGCACTGTCACAATCATCTGCATGTGGTTTTGAAGACGAAACCGCGTTTGGCGAGTCCAATGGGGACACTCGAATTACGGGCCTACCCCACTAAATTCGCGTATTACCCCGGTTTAGTGCTGCGACAAGGGGTGTCTTATGTAAGGTTCTTGCTATTTTCTGTAACTCGTGCAGACACATGCATGTGAAAGGAACCCGATTTGCGAATCAGAAAACTCCGGCGGTGAGCGGGGATTATAAATAGTAAGTAGCCCGCGACACGAAACATCAACATGCAATCGGAAGACTTGATAGAGTTTGCTACCAAGTGGTACGTGCTCCTTGGTGCCGCCATTGGGGTACTTTGGGTGGCTGCGGAAGTCCGCAAATTCACTTACCTGCGTAAGCACGGCTGCAAACCGCCGCCGATTTTGCACGAGACGGGTATCTTTTCCTTGCCATTCATCTTGAAGTTGGTCAAGTCCAAAAACCAGGGGTACCTTGTCGACTTTATTGTTGAGATTTTCGAGGCCATTGGCTGCGAAACCTTTATTTTGAAGTTGTTCGGCGTCCCGATTGTCTGCACCGACGACCCTGAAAACATCAAGGCGGTGCTCGCAACCCAGTTCAACGACTTTGCCCTTGGTACTCGCCACGCCCACTTTGACCCTTTGCTTGGTGATGGTATTTTTACTTTAGATGGTGCTGGCTGGAAGCACTCGCGCCAGATGTTGCGTCCCCAGTTTGCCCGTGAACAGGTGGCCCACGTTCGCTCGTTGGAGCCCCACTTGCAGGTGTTCGCTAAGCACATCCGCAACAAGCAGGGCAACACCTTCGACATCCAGGAGTTGTTCTTCCGGTTGACGATGGACACTGCCACCGAGTTTTTGTTCGGTGACTCCGTGCACACGCTTTACGACCTGACCATTGGTGACAAGCCCCCGATCGAGTTTGACGGGCGTACCGACTTTGCTGCCTCGTTCAACGTGGCCCAGGTGTACTTGGCAAACCGTTCTTACACCCAGATGTTCTACTTTTTCGTAAACAACAAGGAGTTCCGTGAGAGCGTTCAAGGCGTCCACAAGTTTACTCAGTTTTACGTGCAAAAGGCCATCAAGGCCACTCCTGAAGAGCTTGAGAAGAAGTCAGCTGACGGGTACACCTTCTTGTACGAGTTGGCTAAGCAGACCAAGAACGCCAAGGTGATCCAGGACCAGTTGCTTAACATCTTGTTGGCTGGCCGTGACACCACCGCCGGCTTGTTGTCGTTCACGTTCTTTGAGCTTGCCCGCAACCCCAACGTGGCCGCCCGCTTGCGCGAGGAGATCTACAACAACTTCGGCAAGGGCGAGGACGCTGACGTCGACGCCATCACTTTTGAGCTGTTGAAGAGATGCGAGTACTTGAAGTGGGTGCTTAACGAGGTGTTGCGGTTGTACCCCTCGGTGCCTGTCAACTTCAGAGACGCCACTCGCACCACCACGTTGCCTCGTGGTGGTGGCAAGGACGGCCAATCGCCCATTTACGTTGGTAAGGGCACCACTGTCGCTTACTCGGTGTACGCTACCCACCGGTTGGAGGAGTACTACGGTAAGGACGCCAAGGAGTTCAACCCCGACCGCTGGGCGGACGCTAAGAAGTTGGGCTGGGCCTACGTTCCCTTCAACGGTGGCCCCCGTATCTGCTTAGGCCAGCAGTTTGCCTTGACCGAGGCCTCGTACGTGGTGGTGCGGTTGTTGCAGATGTTTGACCACTTGGAGTTGCGCGACAACCGTCCCTACCCCCCCAAGAAGTCGGTCCACTTGACCATGTGCCACCAGGACGGTGTCTATCTCCAGATGTGGTGATTAATTTATATTTTTATAGTTAATGGTTATTTAAAGACGCCAGAGAAGGTAGGCCACAATGAGTACCACCATGGCAAACAAGAGGACGTAAAGGTTGTGCTTCGGGGTCTCTTTGGGCTGGAAGGGCTCGAACTCAAGCGGTCGGGAGCACACGCGATTCTCTGGCGAGCAGCGGGCATGGGCCAGGAGCCGGTGTCGGCTTTGAGGATGCATTTCTCATGACGTTGGCCCCGCTGGCCTTTATAGTATATTGCCATACATACATCTGCTGTATGGTGCAGCACCTTACTGGCCCCAGAGACGGCCAAGCATGTTACCTCCGACGCGCGAAAACACCGAGCCCATGACGTCGTTGGCAACAGTGTTGGCCTTACCGAACTTGTCACACTTGGTGAACGCCATGGCGTTGGTGCAACTCAACAGCAAAGCCACCACCACGAGCAAAAGATACAAGAATTGCAATTTGATCAACGCTAGGATCCCCAATACACCCCACGCCACTGGCACCGCGTAGAGCAACATCCAGAACATGTAGGAGTCGATGGGGTTGATGTAACGCAGCGGATCTGCCAGCTCAAACACCCACACGTTCTCAAATTCACCTGGACGCCCGGATACGGGGGTGGTTTCGTTCCACCACCGCAACCCGACTAGAAGACGTCCGGCAATATTTTTGAGGTTCCAGAAGTCCATGCACACCATTAAGATCACCAAGATGAAGTGGAAAATGAATTGGTTCTTCTGTGTGATGAGACCAATGAATAAGGTGCCAAACACGTATTCAAAGATGGGTGCCAATCGGAACACCATGTAACACACGAGGCAGAAGGGATGGGAACTTTGGCGAATCCGTTCCATGAACGTCGTAGGCATCGCCGGCTGCTGCGGCTGTGGCTGATCCAGCTGTATTGTCTGGCTCTCCATGGGGTCTATCGTATGTGGAAATTGTTGCAGCTGTCTTTAACGCGAGACTGCACATGTCCAGAAGAAACGAAGATCTGGGGACGGTGGAAGACGACGTTAGGGGCACCGAGGTCGAGGAGAGGGGCTGGATCGATGGATGAATTAGATCCAGCAGGTTTGGGGAGCAAACGGAAAAGAAATGGGGAGACGTGTTTGGTACGGTTGTGCGAGGATTAGTAATAGTAAACTTGGCAAGGCCAGCACAGTGAAGAAAGCTAAAGCAAGAGCTGAACTCTTCTTCGTTCCCGCCTCTAATCACTACACACCTCTACTGACCCTTCACCCCGCTATAAGTTCCCCCTTGTTGCTCTCCTGACGTCAGCCCGCCTGTTGCGAGCCCGCAACCCGCGATGCACTGGTGAAACTAGTGGCGCGATAAAAACCACTTTTCCATACCACCTCCTACCCACCTCACCTCTGTAAAACCATGACGTTCTACAGAAAGTTCATCGGGGGTATCACCCGAACCCAACTAGAGACGTCTAAGGTAAGTTGGTCCCGTTGATCTACCGCAGAACCCACGTCTGCCACGGTTGCTCGCTCGATACTAACCCGCTAGTTCGGATTCTACCTCCTTTCGCCGATCTTGGTGATGTACTACGTTGGTTTGGACACTGACAAGAAGTTCAACTTGCCCGGATTCTGGCCTGACCCCGCCACCCTCAACCAGGTGCCCAAGGAGCCCCACGAGATCCAAGCTGAGATTGCCAGAATCAAGCACGCACGCGCCGAGAAGCGCAGAAGATTGGAAGAAAAGGCCCGCGAGTTGGGCATCACCGAAGATGACGACTAGTTCGGTCGCCCTTGTACATAAATCACGACTAGTTCACGAGTCAAACCCCATGTCGGGGTTTGAAAATAATAAACGGTTATTGGGAGCATGGCCCACGGGCCACCAGCAAGCGGGTGGCTTGCCCAGCAAAAACGGGAGTTCTCGTTTTTGTCCACCAACCGGGGTGCGTATCCCCGCTCGTATATCAGACACCGAAGGTTACATCAGCCTGCGTTAGCGATCGCGATTATTCATACAATTTTGCTACATTAAAAGGAACATTACTATCTGGTACCGAAGTAGGCACCCAAGATGACGGCCAAGATGACGATAATGATGATACAGATGACCAAGCACCAGATCTTCTTCTTTCTCCAGGCACGGGCCAGCTTCACCGCCTTGTTGGTGTGGCCGGCACCCTGTTCGATGTCGTGCTGGGCCTGGTTCATCTGGGCCTCGATCTGCTGGATGGGCTTCTCCTGCTCGATCACCAACTCCTCCATGTCGTTGAACAACTGGGTCAACTCCGCCATCGTCTTCTCCAACTTCAAGAGCTCGCGGTGACGCACCTGGACCTCGTTCAACACGGTGCGGGCCTCGCCACGGCGGTTCAGCTGCATCAATGCCTGCTGGAAGTACTGGCTGTCGCCGTTTTCCACCACCTGCTTCACCTCCTCGGGGGAGGCGTCGGGCTTGATCACCAAGTACTGGCGCTCGGCCTGGTTCTTGGTCTGCTCACGGTTGTTGGACTCCACCTTGCGGTACTCCTGCACCAAGTCCAAGAACCGCCGACGGCAGGTGTCTGCCTGGTCCAACTTCTGCTGGTCGCGTTGCTGCACCGCCGTCTCCTGGGCGTTTTTGATGCGGCCCTTGAGCTGGGCTTGCAACAGCTGGGCCTCGGCCACCAACAGGTCGATCTGCTTGCTGTTGTATTCAGTGTCCTCCTCGTTCAAGTCCAAGTCCTGGAGGAAGTTCCGCTGCTTGTTGGCAATCAAGTTGATGAGGTTCAGGTACTGGTCCAACAGGTTGTTGATGTCTTGGATCTCGTTCATGTAGCCAACAAAGTCGTCACCGCCGGCGGCAGGCTGGGCGTACCCCTGCTGGGCGTATCCCTGGTCGTACCCCTGCTGTTGGCCGTACCCGGACTGGCCGTAGGCCTGGCCACCCTGTTGACCGTAGGGCTGACCACCTTGCTGGCCGTAGGGCTGACCCCCCTGCTGGCCGTAGGGACCAGAAGAGTAATTACCCATCTCGTAGCTGTTGTTGTTGTAGCTCATGGTGGTGACGGGAAATGCGTTGTGATTAAATTTGAAAACTCAGAAATCGTCAAGTGTATCACGTGAATGACGCGCATCTGACAACCCGAGGGCGTGGGTACGACGGGCAGTGTAGAGAGCAGAGAAGAGTGCATAGATGGTGCACGACCCACCGCAGGCGAGGCTGGGGTTGCCATCGGGTGGGGGAGGTGGCGGAGGCAATGTACCGTTTTCTTTAATTTCCTTTCTGAGTATTTTTTCCCCATCGGGACGCGGGCCTGGCTCAGTCGAAGCGATGCCTGGTTTACGAGGACCTACCTAAACCCACCTAAATTTTGTGGTGGGTTCGTAGGGCTGCTAGCGCTCACTAGTCTTTGAGATTGGCCCCAAGATCGTGAATTTGCATGACGATATGTAGCCTGTGCATGAACACTGCCTCCTTGGTTAAAAATAAGCTGGGATGCCATTGCGAAAGTCCGCAGCGTTTCACTCGGGACAAGATCTATTTATGGCTGTGGATGACGTTGCCAAGACACAGCCGCCAGATTTGAAGGCTGACACGCGTGCCTCCTTGATTAATTAGTTTTGCCAACGCCCGCAACCAGCAGTGCGCGGTGCTGTTCCCCTACATTTTGACTCGACAGATCTGTGTGCGCGCGGCAGAACCTTCGATTCGAGCGCAGGTTAATATTGCCTAAATCAAACGATCAGTCGATGGATCTGACGAGAATAAGTTATCGGAAGATCCCTCGGAGAGTCATTGAGAATCAACAAATACGTATTTACCCATCAATTGGTGGTTCCGATCAACCCAGGTAAAGCAACCACTCCCTACTCTTTTCGTGGTCTGATACCTTGCGGCGATGCGTGTCAGCCTCACCACGGCCAGTGACCAAAACACCACCCACGCGAGCTACCACATACAGACCCCGGTAACCCTCTATACCTTCCCTGTTCACATCCACCCCCCCTCCGAAGCAACCACTCGGACCTCCCACGTGACGCGTTGAAAAAATTTGTTAGGGAAGCGAAGAGACATACGTTTTGTTAGTGAATCATGTCTGACCAACAACAGGACAAGTTGGCGAAGGACTTCAGCCAGGCGTCATTGAACGACCAGGGGTACAACCCCAACGCCGCCCAGCTGTTTGTGCCCCAGGGCGGCTACCAGCAGTACAACAACTACCAGGGTGGCTACCAGGACGGGTACCAAGGCGGGTACCAGGGGGGCTACCAGGGTGACTACAACAACCAGTACCAGGGCGGCTACCAGGGTGGCTACAACAACCAGTACCAGGGTGGCTACCAGGGTGGCTACAACAACCAGTACCAGGGCGGGTACAACAACCAGTACCAGGGTGGATACAACGACTACTACCAGCAGCTGCAGGAGCCCCAGGGGATGTCGCTCGCGGACTTCCAGAAGCAGCAGCAGGAGCTGGCTAAGCTGTTGAACAAGGCTGCCCCCAAGAAGAAGTTGACTCTTGCCGGGTCGCTGGGCATCAAGCTTGCCAACGCCAAGAAGCCCGAGGTGAAGAAGGAGGAGCCCAAGGAGGAGCCCAAGGCCGAGGCCAAGACTGAAACCAAGGCCGAGCCCAAGACTGAGGCCCCCAAGGCCGAGCCCAAGGCCGAGCCCGTCAAGGAGACCAAGTCCGAGGAGTCCAAGGCCAAGTCCGAGACCGCCACCCCCCTGGCCACTCCCAAGGCGTCCACGCCCGCTCCCAAGGCCGCCACGCCTGCGCCCGAGGAGGAGATCGACGAGGAGGTGGTCAAGGAGATGTTTGGCGGCAAGGACCACTTGTCGATCATGTTCATGGGCCACGTCGACGCCGGTAAGCTGACGATGGGCGGCAACCTCTTGAACTTGTGTGGTGCGGTGGACAAGAGAACCGTCGACAAGTACGAAAAGGAGGCCAAGGACGCCGGTCGCCAGGGGTGGTACCTCTCGTGGATCATGGACACCAACAAGGAGGAGCGGTCCGACGGTAAGACCATCGAGGTGGGCAAGGCGTACTTCGAGACCGACAAGCGCCGCTACACCATTTTGGACGCCCCGGGCCACAAGATGTACGTGTCGGAGATGATTGGTGGTGCGTCGCAAGCCGACGTGGGTATTCTTGTCATTTCGGCGCGTAAGGGTGAGTACGAGACTGGGTTCGAGAAGGGGGGCCAGACCCGCGAGCACGCGTTGTTGGCCAAGACCCAGGGTGTCAACAAGATCGTGGTGGTGGTCAACAAGATGGACGACACCACCGTGGGGTGGTCCGAGGAGCGCTACACCGAGTGCACCCTGAAGTTGGTGCAGTACTTGAAGGGGATTGGCTACAAGAGCGAGGACATCACCTGCATGCCTGTGTCTGGGTACACCGGCCAGGGGTTGAAGGAGCGCGTGGGCCCCGACTGCCCGTGGTACACTGGCCCTTCGTTGCTTGAGTTCTTGGACGTGATGCCCACCGAGCACCGCAAGATCAACGCTCCGTTCATGATGCCCATTCTGGGCAAGATGAAGGACATGGGTACTGTGGTTGAGGGTAAGTTGGAGTCTGGCCACATCAAGAAGGGCCAGCAGTTGTTGGTTATGCCCGTCAAGACCACTGTCGAGGTCACCACCATCTACAACGAGACTGAGCAGGAGACCGACGCCGCGTACTGCGGTGAGCAGGTGCGGCTCAAGTTGAAGGGGATCGAGGAGGAGGAGTTGGGCGTAGGGTACGTGCTCACCTCGCCCAAGTTCCCCGTCAAGACCGTGACCCGGTTCGAGGCGCAGGTGGCGATTGTCGAGCTCAAGTCGATTATCTCCAACGGGTTCTCGTGCGTGATGCACTTGCACTCGCTGATCGAGGAGGTCAAGTTGGTGGAGTTGAAGCACAAGTTGGAAAAGGGCACCAACCGTAAGCTGAAGAAGGCGCCCGCGTTTGCCAAGAAGGGGATGCGGGTGATTGCTGTGTTGGAGACCCCCGAGGCGGTGTGTGCCGAGACCTACCGCGACTACCCCCAGTTGGGCCGGTTCACTTTGCGCGACCAGGGCCAGACCATTGCCATTGGTAAGATCACCAAGCTTTTGTAATTATGTAACGAGTGCACACTAATCATATTTAGCTACAACCGCAGCTGGGCGTCTGCTGCCAACTGCTCGAAGATCTTGATGAGGTTCTCTACGCCGGTGATGACGTTGTCGTCGTGGCCCTGGCCCGGCGTCAACTTCGAGTGGGCAAAGTCGATGAGGTTGAGCTGCGAGAGCGGCGCGGGCTCTTCGGTGTCGTCGTCCTCGTCCTCGGCTTCCATCATCGCGGGCAAAACCGGGTTGTGCTCGCGGTAGCGCTCGTCGTCCACCAACAAGTGGGTTGGAGGAAGCGAGCCCAGCTCGGGGACCTGCCACCGCGCCAAGTCGCCCTCGTAGGTGAACAACACCAGCACGGAGAACATCCGGGTCTCGTAGTCCAACATCGTGTTGTAGAGCAACTGCAACCGCTCCAAAAACAGCTGCACCAACCGGTACACCACGAGGGCACCCGCCTTAGGGTTAGCGGTGCGGTAAAGCGGTTCGAAGAAGAGCTCGATCCCCCGGGCAACGGTGTCGCGGTTGAGCCCGCGCCCGTACATCTTGTTGTACTCCAAGTACTTGTGCCCGTCCGTCTCCACCACCTGCACGGTGTCCTCCAACCCCGCCACCATCCCCTCGGGCTGGGCATCGCTGTCGTTGTTGTACACCTTCATCCCGCACACCCGGAAGTTGTGCGACCCGCTGGTGGTGGCAGCACTCACCTTGCCGAGCCGCTCGATCTTTTCCGGGTCGGTGACGGCGTCGTCCGTCAACTTGGCCCCGAGCTTGATGTCGAGCACCAGCGGACACGTGTACCCGTGGTACAAGTTCTGGAGCACGATGTAGGGCTTGTCGTCGGTGGCGGCCTGGCCCTGGGTCAAGTCTCCGGCCTGGAGCACTCCCATGCACCGGGGCATGAACTCCAACAACGCAATCTCGGGACCAGGGCCCTCCTCGTCTTGCATTGCCTTGAGGTCAAACTCGCGGAGGGCGTTGTAGAAGTCGATCTCCTGCTGGGCAGTCTTCTTGATGAAGAGCGTGCCCTCCTCGTCGGTGAGACACCCCTTGTGGCCCGCTGCCTGGTGCTCGGACGGCTTGTACATGGTGCGTGTCAGTGCGATACGCACATAGCACTAACCACACCCTGTAGAATACGAGGTAGGGGCGGTCAATTGGGCCAATGGCGGCAGAGCACGCGTGATCCACCCACACCTAACACCCCTGAACTCTTTTCTGGTGCCATCGGACTACGTGGCGTGATACCGTCTGGGCTTATCACCGTGCCTCCGTGGCTCGCAGGGAAGCGGATACGACGAGATCCACCCGATCCACCAGATCCAGACACAAACCCCACAAACGTAGAACACCCCACACACACCAACCACCGCACCGATAGGCAAAATCCCCACCGCGGGTCCCCGCCGGGGCGTCCTGTAGCCCGGAGACCGCCATGCACACCTGCCGCCAGTAATTGCGCGTAAACGGTCGCCCACCCACCACAGCACCAATGGGATTGTTTGGGTCGGACCGGCCTCAGACGAGTGTCACGGTGAAAATCAATCAGATCTGCCAGCCCCACTTCAACGCCGAGCTCGAAGATGACCTGTTGGAGCTCCAAATGAGCGACTTGCTCCACCTTATCAAGATCCAGCCCCACCTGGGAGCCACCGAGGCTGCCCGGGCGATCCGCAAGAAAATCAAGTACGGCGAGGGGTCCAAGGTCCAGTGCCGGGCCCTCCAGTTGCTTGAGATCCTCGTGCTTAACGGTGGCACCACCATTGGCTCGACAATTGCCCGCGACGACAAGTTGTGCGAGGTGCTCCGCGGAGTGATCTCGGGGAAGGGAGTGGCGGGCGACGGAGGCGAATACCCGTCGCTGGTAACCCGCCAGGCCCGTCTGTTGGCCCAGGGATGGCGTCTGGAGTTGGCGGACATGCGTGAGTTCCAGGGTATGCCCCGCATTTGGGAGGCGCTTCCTGGGTCCCGGTCACGCGGGCCCCGGCGCCAGCGGGAACCAGAGAACGTGTTTGACCTGCCCAGCAACCGGTTGGAAGAGTCTCCGCTGCCGCTGCCACTGCCTCTGCCGCCTCGTAGAGCTTCTCCGCCTCGCAAGTCCCCGCCCAAGCCAGCCACCCCCAAGAAGAAGAAGCTGCGGTGGCTGCGCAAGACCAGGGACGCCTACAAGGTGCCCCAGATCAACTACCGGGTGGAAGCCCCCAAGATCCGCGCCACATTGGCGGAGAGCCAAACCAGCGCCACCAAATTGGTCAACACGTTGACGCTGCTCCCGAACGGGGTGCTCCCCGTGGACGACGCGGACTCGGTCAAGCAGTTTGAGAAGTGCAAGCGCATCCGGCGCAAGGTGTTGCGGTACCTCCAGTTTGTCGGGGCGGGGGACCCCTCGCGGAAGACGGCCGAGACCGCGGCGTTGGACGAGGAGTTCTTGGGGGCGCTTATCCTGGCCAACGAGCAGTTGGTGGACGCGTTCAAGCGGTACGACCGCATGAGCGGGATCTTGGATACCAACCAGTACGACAACATCAACGTGTCCAGTGATGAGAGTTACTACACTGAGAGCGACGAGGAGGATGACCAGGTGGAGTCCACGAGCAAGCAGATGGAGGGCATGCTGTTGCGGGCCCCGCCGCCGCCGCCGCCGAAGCCCGTGGAACGCCACGACACGAGCACGTCGGTGACCAGCGACCCGTTTGGCGACGGGCACGGGTTCTAGATTACGAGTTACGAGGAATAAAGTGAGTGAAAGGAGGTTGTAGGGCAGGAATGGCTATTGAGAGTAGCTAGGTTGTAGGGTCGGAAAACGACTATTGAGAGTGGATAGGTTGTTGACTGGTTAGAAGTTACCCAGAATGATACTAGCTGCCAGCTGATGTTAAAGAAGCACATAGATTACGAGAGGTAGACAGGTTGGGATAAAGGCGGAGTATTACCCTCCCCTTAATCTAATTCCCCGGTCATGGCAACTACAAACCAGCCTCAATCATTCTTTGGTGTGCAATGCACTGTTTTAGCAGTTTCTACATGATCACTGCTAAAGTCACTTGACCCTGTCTCCACTTTCTGACTCTTCCAAAACCTACGCAAAAGGTCGAAAACCTATCCACCTGTACCCATAATATAACCTACCCCTTCTTCCACACCCCTATCTTCCTTCCCAGCTTCCTCCCACCCATTTCTCCCCACATCTTCTCCGTCGCTCCTACCCGCGCACTTCCTCGGAACCCCACACTTTGCATATGCGTGCGAAAAGTCACTCCTCAACCATGCTGGTGCCCGTACTCACCATCCCCGAGCTGGCGTGGGACGCCGGAGCGTATGCTGCGATTCCCGTGGCCAAACCCGCCCTTCTCGTCTACCTCGTGCGCCTCACCCGTGGCGCCGGGCTCGGCCTCCTGGCCGCGTACCTCATTGGCCTCCTCGTGTTGAAGCCCCTCCTCGAAAAGACCGCGGAACGGCGGCTTGAGGTGCTCGAGGTGTACCGCCACAAGCTCATGAACTTGTACCTCAAGATGATCGGCATGGTCAGCTACATCCCCATCGTGCTGTTTGACCGCGCCAACGGCAAACGGTATGCCGACGCCGTGGTCCAGACCCTGGACTCGTACTTGGACCGGCTCGCGAAGAAGTTGCCCGACGAGCGGCTGGTGCAGGAGCTCGAAGAACACGAGCTTGACGTCACCGACAAGGTGCGCCAGAACCAGTTGGTGCTGCGGATGCAGAAGTTGAGCGAGACGTTGAACAAGTGCAAGGGGTACTCGGTGCTGCTGATCCCCCACTACCTGCTTGCGACGATGCTGATCAAGGACTTCCAGACCAAGGCTGACCTCAAGTTGTTTAACCTGAATGAGTTCTTTACCGTGCAGGTGCCTGGCGACAGCTCGCTGTCGGGCCGGACCCGTGACATTGCCACCGAGACGAAGAACGAGGTGCGGAGCATCAAGGGGTTGTTTATGCTGGGGCAGGCCTGAGCCGAGAAGGTGGATGAGTGAAGGCTGAGGGCACTGAATTCTAATTCTGGTTAGTCTTGTCGGGTTGGTAATTTCGTTTGATAGGCTGGTTAGTTGATAGGCTGGTTAGTTGATAGGCTGGTCATTCTAGTCTGGTTAGTCTGTTGGTCTAGTCAGCCTGATTCTGATCCTAGTCTATCTGATCTGACCACCACCAGACCCTGATTCACTCAGAAGTCAGAATATAGTCTCCTAGCCTCTTGTTCCATAGCATTTATAGAGCTAATGATAATGATAATGCGTTTCTATGTACAGCGATCTTTCGATCAGTTTACCACGGCGTCACACTTGCCACAGAGCGTCTCGGGAGCGGGAGCAGTGTACTTCCAGCACCGGGGACACTTGCTGTGGGGCGAGCGGACAATATCTACAACGTCGGAGGACGCCACCACCTCGGCGTCCGCAGGCACAGGGTCCACCAGCGCCTGCGACACCAAAAAGTAGTCGTCCAACCACTCCTGGTGGCGCTCAAGCACGGGCAGCGGCTGCTTGAAGTGGAGCGCAAGCTCCAACTTGTTCTTGAACTTGCCGTCCACACGGGCTCCCTCCATCGTGCGGTAGACGTGGTCCCGGAGCGTCCAGAGGTCGCGGAACTCGGCCTCAACCTCGGGGTTGGCGTAGTGGGCAGGCAACTCGTAGAACAGCCACGGCTTCATGAACGGCAGCGCCTCAGGGTAGCCAAACACCTTCTGGTACTCCGCCCACACCTCCTGGGTCAACACCGGCTGGATGGGGGCCAAGATGCCGATGTAGGTGCGCAACACCTCGGCAAGCACCGTCTGGACGGCCCGGCGGCGCTGGGAGGTGGCGGCCGCGGTGTATAACGTGTCCTTGGAGATGTCAAAGTAGGTAGCGCTGAGGTCGGTGTTCATGTGGGTGTTGATGTCCGCCACCACCTTCTGGTAGCTGTGGTCGCGGTAGTTGTCCAAGCACGCGGTCTGGAGCGCCGCGAGCCGCAGCAACACGTACTGGTCAAGCGGCGCCAACTCGGCGTACTCCACGGGCTGCTCGAACCCGTGGAGGTTGCCCAACAAGTACTTGAACGTCACCCGCAACTTCTTGACGTTCTCAAACACCCGCAGCAAGATCTCGGCACTGACGGCCACGTCCAGGGTGTAGGCGGACAGCGCGGCCCACAACCGCAACCCGTCGGTGCCCAACGCGGGCAACCACGGCTTCCCGCCGCCTTCCATGGCGTGGCGTGGCAGAATCACGTTGCCCTTCAGCTTGGACATCTTCTGGCCCTTGGCGTCCAAGGTGAACCCGTGGGTGATGATCTTGGCAAACGGCGCCACCGGCTTGAAGCCCGAGCCGTTGGTGCCCGAGGCCACGATCTTGTTGAGCAACGACGACTGGAACCACCCGCGGTGCTGGTCGCTGCCTTCGAGGTACACGTCGGCCACCGGCTTGTCCGCAGCGAACTGGCCGGTGCCCAGGGGGTCCAACGTCGTCCACGAGGTGCCCGAGTCAAACCACACGTCCATGGTGTCCCGGCCCTTTTTGAACGCGGTGCCGTCGTAGCCCGCAGGCAACCACCGGCCAATGTCAGGCTCGTCCTCGAACCAGGCATCGGTGCCGTACTCCGCGATCCGGGCAATGATGTGGTCCACCACCGCAAGGTCGGTGACGGGCTCGTCGGTGGCCCGGTGGTACACAAGCGGGAGGGGCACGCCCCACGTCCGCTGGCGCAGAATGCACCACTCGTTGCGGTTCTGGACAAACAGCTGGAGGCGGTTCTTGCCGTTGGCGGGGACAAACGCCGTGTTGTCCAACGCCTCCAGCGCCACCAGCTTGATGCGCTCGACATTGACGAACCACTGGGGCGTGGCCCGCTGGATCACGGGGGTCTTCAGCCGCCAGTCGTAGGGGTACGAGTGGACAAACTTGGGGTTGACGTGGTACACCATCTGGTGGTGGTCCATGTGGGCCAAGCACGCCTTGACGGTTTTGGCGTGGGTGACCTTGGCCCCGGCCAAGTGGCGGTACCCCTCGGGGATGTTGGCGCTGATGTAGCACCCGTCGCTGTTGACCGCCAGCGCGATCTCCAACCCGTGGCTCTTGCCAATGAGGTAGTCTTCTCCTCCGTGGGCGGGAGCAGTGTGCACGAGACCCAGGCCTGCCGACGCCAGCACGTGGTCGCCGTGGACCACCGGGTGGGTCTCGGCGTTGGCCAGCCCCGGGTTGCGGTAGCGGTGGCCCTCCAAGAGGTGGCCCGCAATGGAGACGTCGGGCACCACCTCGTACTCGCCATTGGAAAGCGCAACCACGTCCTCGGCGAGCGCCTGGGCCACCACGAGGTACTCGCCGCTGCGGCTGCGGAGCAACCCGTACGCGAGGTCGCGGTGGACACAGATGGCGCGGTTGGCCGGGATCGTCCACGGGGTCGACGTCCAGATCAACAACCGGAGCCCCAGTGCGAGCCCGGGCAACCGGTGGTTGGGATCGATCACCGCCGCTAAGTCGGACACCACGGGGAACTTGACAAACACCGCCACGCTGGTGTGCTTGTCGTTGTACTCCAACTCGGCCTCCGCGAGCGCGGTGGTGGTTTCGCAGCCCCACCACACGGGCTTCAACTGCCGGCTCAACAACCCGTTCTCCATCAATTTGCGGAACACCCGCAACTGGGCAACCTCGTAGTCGTGGGTCATGGTGATGTAGGGGCTGTCGAACTCGGTCATGATGGCAAACTCGCGGAACTGCGCCCGCTGCTTGTCGATCATCTCCAGGGCCAACTCACGGCAGGTGGCTCTGATTTCAGCGGCACTGAGCGTCTTGGGGTCTCGCTTGGCGGCGATGTGGCGCTCCAACGCCTTCATCTCGATGGGCAACCCGTGGCAGTCCCACCCGGGGCGGTAGTGCACCTGTTTGTCGTGGGCAAGCATCTCGAAGCGGTTGATGATGTCCTTGAGGATTTTGTTAAGGGCATGGCCCAAATGGAGGTCGCCGTTGGCGTACGGGGGCCCGTCATGGAGAATGAACTTGTCGTTGCGCTGCTGCTGGTGCTGCCACGCGTACACGGCGTCCAGCAGGTCCGCGATCAACTGGGCTCGGGCGTCTCCCGTGGGGATCTTGGGTCCGAACGCGGTTTTCGGGAGATGGAGGGTGTGGGACCACTTGGGCTTGTTGGAAACCACCGCCGAGCTGCTTAGGAGTCGGCGGGCGGAGCCCCGGGAGCCTGCCTTTCGTAACATCGGGGTGGATAGTTGAAAAATTCAGTCACGTGAGCGAGATAAAACTGGGGACATACCGGGTGAGGTGGAGTAGGAAAAGAGACAAAAGGTTTATGAAGCTGTGATTGTGTTTAGATTAGTGGCGTGGATTTGTTTTCACGTTGAATTTGTCTTTCCGCTGGATCAGCTCTCTAATGGACTGGACATCATCACCACTTTCTAATCGTATGATAAATCACGAGATTTTGATGACGATCCAACCGACCCTCTCTTTCAGAATGTATTGGCTATATACAAGAGGCTATGCCATTGCCCGCTCTTTCTTCTCTTTCAACCCACAGTACTCCAACAACCGGTCCCACTGGCCCTTTTTATGAAACATGGCCAAAATCAAGATCACTGGCAAGTGCCACACCGAGCACCAGAACAAGTTCTTGGCGTGGGCGTTGGCAGCAGCAATCCCTGCGGCCGACGGACCGGCAGACAGCGCGTAGTTGCGCTGCTGCTGCTGCCAGAACTTGAACGCGTGGTATGCCATCCACCCGTTGATGATGGCCAGGTCAAACGGGAACACACAGTCAGTCACGCCCCAGTAGGAAAGCCCGACACAGAGGGGGAACATCACGAGCGAGTAGCGCAACGCCACACGCGCGTTGAGCTTGGGGTTCTCGGCCGCCGTCATCACGTACCCAGCGTCCTTGTACTGGCTGGCAATGTTATGCGAGAGGGCGTTGAAGTGGGGGAACTGCCAGGCGTAGAGAAGACCCGCAAGGCACCACGCAGCCGGGTGCGCCAACAGCAGCGACGCTGCCCACCCCATGAGCGGAGGGATTGCGCCCACAAGCGCGCCCACCCAGGTGTTGATGATGTGTTTGCGCTTCAACGAGGTGTAGATCCACGCGTAGAGCACAATGTTGAGGAAGCCAAGCAGCGCCACAATTGGGTTGACCCCCACGGCAAGCATGGCGGTGCCCGCCACCCCCGTGACCGCAGCAAACTCAAACGCCTGTTTCGGGGTCACCTGGCCCCTCACCACGGGACGACCGACAGTCCGGGGCATTTTGCGGTCAAACTCGGGCTCACGGCCCTGGTTGATGGCATTGGCAGCACCCGAGCACAACGCAGTGCCCACCGTCAAGAAGATAAGCTGTGGCAACAGCACCGAAAGCGGCGAGATTGCGTACAGACAGATGCACAGTAAGGTGACCAAAATGGTGAGGTTGGGCTTGGTAAGCTTGATGTAGGGAGCAAGCCGTGCCTTGAACAGCGTGGGATCAACCGCAGCTGCCACCAGCGCCGCCGTGCCCGAGTCGCCAGCCTTCAGGACGGGGGGCTTTGGTTCGCGGGGAACCACCTTGAACGGGAGGTTTTGCGGGATCGCCGGGTTCTTGGCGGCGTCTGGCGAGCCCAGGTTGCTGGCCACGGGGTTGGAACCCTTCGAATCGACGTTGGTGATCGAGGACGGGGGCACGGCGTCGTCATGGCACGATAATAGCGGTTTTCGCAGGTGGAAGCGAATCCCCAACGGGGCTAGCCCGGGAAAGACCAAGGGGGTCCAGAACCGGGGAGACACCAGCGTACGTAGCGCTCCCCGGGCCCCGACATGGACTAACAACCGAACCATAAGTTGATGCTATATGGTTTTTTCAATGAAAAAGTGCGCGTCAAGAGGACCACGATGGGGTTTGGTGGGGAAGCGGGGGACGTGGTGGTGCGGTGGGTGTGCGGTAGGGATGAGCGGTTGGATAACAGACCAGTGTACCCAGGTGTATGTGTAGGCGTAGTGGGCTTAGGCTCAAATCGGTTTTGGACGCGGATCTATCGGCTGATGTCTGTTGAGGAAGCCAAGAGCGAGACGAGCACAAAGTGAACACAAAAACAGGACAGAGTATGAGGGAAGTTGTCTTATGCTTTACGGTGGTATTTGTAGAGAGTTTCATGCTAAGTGCTCCAAAATAGTTTTCTCCTCGTTCCCCACGTTCCGTGGTATCGGATCGACGTCCGCCCGAGACCTTGCCAAGGCTTTCGCGTCAAACTACCTGTGCCCGCCAAATCTAGGCACGCTACCATCATCTTCATTGACCGTTGGTCGATCCCCGCCCGGACTTTGACACCCATGCAGATCGAATGCACACCCTCGAAAATCACCGCCATGTCCACGGAACACGACTCGATCGCTCGTATGTGTCTACCCCTCGTTGGCGCCCCTGACGCTACTAACCACCAGAACTCCTCGATGCCACCCGTCAATGCGAGTCCGCCGAGAATTTCACATCGTTGCAACAACGAGTCAACACCATCCGCACTCGTGTAGATGCCACCACGCTCACCAAGTATGAGCAAAAGAAGTTGACGAAACAGCTCAACGAGTTGTATCGCGCTGTAGAACAGAAACGACAGCAGTTTAACCCGAGCCGGTTTGAGTTTGTCGGCGAGCCCGAGCCCCCTGTCGAAGTGGCTCCACCTGTTTCGTCGCCTCCAGTAGCCTCGATGGTGCCACCACGAGAGCCTGTTACTACAGGGTGTGTCATTGAGGACCGCGGGCACGTTCTTTTACCGTCGGTGACCAACGCCGTCGTCACCATCACCCATGCCGCCTCGGTGCACCTCAAAGCGGTAACCAACTCCGTGGTCTATCTCCGCGTGGACGGGCCGATATTTGTGCACGATGCGTCGGATACCGCGCTAATAATCTCGGAAGCCGGGCAACTACGCTTTCATAATCTCGGGCATGTTGCTGCCGTGGTGCCTTCCACCTGTAACCGAGTGATTATCGAGCACTGCCACGACCTCTTGCTAGGGGGCGATTTGGAGCACAAGTTCGAAGTCGACGACTTCAATTGGCCTACACGCGACTCCCACAGCCCCCACTGGCGCCAACTTACCGATGCTCAGGTTGGGGAACTTAAACTTCGGGTTCCGACGGAGCGCGACGCGCTCGTACCAGGAACGGTGCATCGAGTCATTGATGCATTGTGATTACAGTGTCTCAAAAAGTGATTCAATAATTACATGGCACAAACAATTGTAGGGAGAGCGTGGAAGGGACGATTCGATACCCCGCAGTGTTGATTGATACAATCAGGGGGCAAGGGCGGCTCGGTGGCTTTGTGACTCACCCCACGGCACCCCGACCCCTTTTTTCACTCCCTGATTCACCGCAACTGTTGCTTATTGTTTGTCTACCGACATTTCCTGGGGTACCGAGCTTACCCGCGTTTTGCACATCACCCAAAAAAGCCAACCGTTCAGTCACGTAAAACCGTACCCCACCCAAACCTCAGCCCAAGGCGGAACCAAGTAAATAGACCCGTACGTCTGCAAAACTAGCTGCAATGCTTCTCCAAAAGGGTGCTTCCCTCACCGCGGGTGCCTGTGCGCACCCGGTTACCCTCGCGGTCGGCATTCTACTTAATCGCCCGATTCGTAAATGCACCAGGGCGCGCAACCCGGCCGTCGATAACCGGTCGGACTTGGCTGCAAATCCTCGGAACTAAGGTCACCGCACCAACTGTAGCGATATAAATAGGGAAGGCCCTAAACCATTTAGTCAACCATGGCTCCTTCTAAAACTGTATCGCCCCCGACGGCGGCATCTACTGCGACGAGTAGCGTTCCCCCTATGCCTCTCGGGTTGGCTCACGAGATCCCTTTGGGACAGTATTTATTTTTGAGAATTGCCCAGGCCAATCCCAAGCTCCGCACGGTGTTTGGAATCCCTGGCGACTTTAACCTCAGCTTGTTGGAGTACTTGTACCACCCCGATGTCGTGCAGTCGACTGGGATGAAGTTGGCGAACTTGTGCAACGAGTTGAACGCGGCGTACACTGCGGATGGGTACGCGCGGGCCATTGAGGGGATGTCGGTGTTGATCACCACTTTTGGTGTCGGCGAGTTGCTGGCAATCAACGGGATTGCCGGGGCGTTTGCTGAGTACTCGCCCGTGCTCCACATCGTGGGCACCACCACCACCCGCCAGCAAATGATGCGGGACGACCAGCCCATCATCAACCACCACCACTTGGTGCAGAACAAGGATGCGTTGAAGCAGCCCGACCACGATGTGTACAAGAAGATGGCCGAGCACGTTTCTGTGGTTACCGAGCTGTTGACAGCCACCGACATCAACCTGGGAGAGATCTATGCCAAAATCGACCATGTGTTGCGTACAATTCTCCAGGAGGCTCGTCCCGGGTACTTGTTTGTTCCCAGCGACGTGCCCAACTTAATGGTGGATGCTCGCCACTTGCAGACGCCCTTCACGGTGTTTGACGCCCCCAACCGCCACGTGCTCGACGAAGTGACCCAGGTGATTCTCAACAAGTTGTACCGGGCCAAGTCGCCAGCGTTGTTGACCGACGCGTTGACTGCCCGCATGGGCCACACCGCTGACGTGCAACAGCTTGCAGACAAGCTCCCGTCTAACATGCGGTTGTTTTCTACTGTTTTGGCCCGGAACCTCGACGAGGAGATGGCCAACTTTGTCGGGTGCTACTATGGGGTGGGGTCGCCTCGCAAGGAGATCAACGAGGAGATGGAGCAAAAGACCGACTTCTTGTTGCACTTGGGGGTCTACAACGCCGAAACCAACACTGCCGGCTACCTGATGAACTTTTCGCAGATTGACGACGTGGTGGTGGTGCACCCTGACTACATCATCATTGACGGGTGGACCCACTCGCTCACCAAGGGGGGCCGGCGGTTGTTTAGCATGGGCGACTTGTTGCAGTCGTTGGTGGCCCACGTCGACGCCTCCAAGTTTGCCCTCACCACCTCTGAGTGGTACAAGTACCGCCCAGGCCAGATGCACCAGCCCGACCCCACCATTGACTCGCAGTTTGTGCCCCAGACCAAGTTTGTCGATGCTGTCAACAAGGCGATCCGCCCCAACGACGTGTTGGTGGTGGAGACGTGCTCGTTCCAGTTTGCCATGCCCGACGTGCTGTTGCGCTCGGGCATGAAGTACATCACCCAGTCGTTTTACGGCTCGATTGGCTACGCGTTGCCGGCGACGCTCGGGGTCACTTTTGCCATTAACGACTTGGGCCACACCGACCGCCGCATCTACTTGCTCGAGGGCGACGGGTCGGCCCAGATGACGGTGCAAGAGATGTCGTCATATTTGCGGTACAAGGACGTGCTCAAGGTGAACCCGACAATTTTCATTATCAACAACTCGGGCTACACGGTGGAGCGGCACATTGGTGGGCCCACTCGCCCCTACAACGACATCCAGTCGACGTGGCAATGGACCAAGTTGATGCAGATGTTTGGCGACGTCGACAAGCAGCACCACCACAGCACCAAGGTGGCCGATGTGGCTCAGTTTGACGAGTTTTTCGCTACCGAGCACTACGACGGCAAGTTGCATGTGGTGGACGTTGCCGCCGGCAAGATGGATGTGCTGGAGCGGTTTTTGTCGCTTTTTGTCAAGAAGTAGAGTAGTCATTACACGAAACCCGAAACCCGGTTGTAGAGTAGTTATTGCATGCTGTTTCACTAATGGTTGCGGTGGCTGCAAATGGCCCCTTTTAGGTGTATGCACAATGCAGTCCTGTGCCCAAGGGGTACGAGATGAGCGAGGCACCACTGTCACGGCACGCCACCGCAGCGCCCTGTCCGGGGAAAACCCCGAAATCAACCCATTGAGGCGGCCTCAGCGACACAAAACTGTCGTTCAATGTCGCCAGACGCGTCTTGCATGGGACGCACCTCGGGACACGGTGGCTACATGCTTGCGGACGCCACTGAAAAAACTGTGTCGCACAATTGCCCCTCAGAGCACCCGAAGATAAGCTCGGGAGCAATTGCGACCGCAGGCTCGAAGTGCCGGCAACCGTGGCCACGGGCGACGACGCCACCGGTGACAAAGGATTTTTTCCCGATTGGCCGCCGAAACGCCGGCTAATCCTGTAGCTAACCCCGTTCGCGAGTGCGACGGGTGGCCATTATCACAGGCGTGCACAAGCGATCTTTCCGATTGAGGCATTACCTGTTTGCAGTATAGCCCTCTTTTTTTTGCTGATTTCTCGAGGATCGAAAAAGTTTTTTCTATTGCCCCCGACGTCAACCCCAGATATCTCAACTATGTCTACCCCCCAAGCCTCTAACTTGCAGTCGGACCCCATTGCCTCTGGCACCGTGCCGGCCGGCCACCCCGCCGCCGCCGCGGGCCAGTCCTGCCCCATGCTGGGGTCGTTCTGCGGCTCCCACGCCAGCTGTCCCATTTTCCAGTTGGTCACCTGGCAGGACCCCGCCAAGACCGGTAAGGTGTTTGGCGGCATTCTCCTCGTGTTGTTGTCCATCAAGTTGGGCAACCCCATCAACTGGTTCTTCCACATTGCCTACATTGGGTTGATCTTGGCCGCTGTCGCCGAGTACGCCGGCAAGATCATCACTGGCCAGGGTCTCGTGTCCAAGTACAAGCCTGCTCCCCACCGTGCGTTGGCGGGCAAGCTCAAGCAGGACGTGTTGCCGCAATTGGCTGACTCCTTCGCCAAGGCCGAGGAGAAGTTTTTGCGGATTGTGTTCGCCCAGGACTTTGAGTGCACCTTGAAGGCGGCGGGTATGCTGTTCTTGTTGTACAAGATCACCTCGTGGTTCTCTGTCTTCACTCTTGTCATGGTGTCGTTTATCGCTGTGTTCACTTTGCCCGCCATCTACCTGAGAAACGAGAAGGAGATCAACGCCTTTGTCGCCCAGAACACCAAGTTGATCAAGGAGAAGACCTGCGAGGCCACCAAGGACATCAGAAAGCAGGTGCAGCCCCACTTGGACGCGTTGTTGCAGAAGTCTGGCCCCGTCGGCAACTTCTTCCAGCTGAAGTTCCCCACCAGAACCGCCGGTTCCACCGTGGGTGACAGCAAGGCCACCTCGTACGGCACTGCTGCTGACCACATCCCCGCCACCTCCACCACCCAGTACGGTTCTTCCACCCCCGCGGCCCGTGACTTGTCGTCGGGTGCGTCTGCCTCCACCACTGGGGCCTCGAAGTTCCCCAACATCCCCAAGACCGACTTGTCTCAAACTACCTACGAGGACGACTTGGACCAGTTGGCCAAGGACATCCACGCTGCCCCCTAAGGGAGAAGCTTCGAAGCGGTGTTAATGTGACCTATGTTGTGTAGAAAAGTACCAACTAGTATTAGTGTAAGAAGAGTGTAACGAGTGTAGTGCGAGGACGGCTGTGGCGAGGTGGCTATGGCCGCATGGACCTTTGTGACGGCCGTTCAAGGGGTACTGTCGCTACGATCACAAGCGATACCCCTGACTTGGATCGGATCCAATCGGGTCCAATCGAGTGCATGTCCATTGTCATTACCCCTCTTTGCCACCGGTCACAAGACTATACGAGTTTCATCTCGAGACGCGACATAAAATACACAATTGCCCCACCACCCCTATTTCGATGCGCTGCGGATCGGATGATCGGGTGGGCCGACCCCTGACACCTTTGCCACTGCATTTCGCTGGTCGTATTTGCAGTCTGGATGCTCGCACTACATGCTCACACTACACGGGATTAGATCCGTTGAGGATTTATTAGTATATAGTCTACCTTGAGGTCCTAAATTCAAACCGTTCCGTCATAAATCATTAAATGCAGTTGATGCAAAAAATATTGCCGCCCAAAGGCAGAGCTACCAGACACGCTTAGTATCTGTAGTGGTCAGCCTTGTAGGGACCCTTGGTGGCGATGCCCAAGTACTCGGCCTGAGCGTCGGTCATGGTGGTCAACTTGACCCCCAAGAGACCCAAGTGGGATCTGGCGACGGCCTCGTCCAAGATCTTGGGCAAGGTGGTGACACCAACGGCGAACGAGTCCAACTCAGCAAACTCGGGGAACTGCTTGCGGAACTCGGCGTTCTTGACGTTGAACAAGGCAATCTGGGCCAACACCTGGTTGGAGAACGAGCACGACATCACGAACGAAGAGTGGCCGGTAGCGCAACCCAAGTTGACAAGTCTACCCTCAGCCAACAAGATCACGTGGCGGCCGTTCTTCATCAAGTACCGGTCAACCTGGGGCTTGATGTTAGAGACGGACTGAGCGTTGGCCTTCAACCAGGCAACGTCGATCTCAATGTCGAAGTGGCCAATGTTGCAAACAATGGCGTCCTCGGGGAAAGCCTCAAAGTGCTTGCCGGTGACAATGTCACGGCAACCAGTGGTGGTGACAACAATCTGGGCCAAGTGGGCGCAGTCGTCCAAGGTGTCGACCTGGTAGCCGGACACGGCAGCCTGCAAGGCGTTGATGGGGTCAATCTCGGTGACAATGACACGAGCACCCATCGATCTCAAGGCGTCGGCACAACCCTTACCGACGTCACCGAAACCGGCAACGACAGCGGTCTTACCGGCGATCATGACGTCAGTGGCACGCTTGATACCGTCGATAAGAGACTCACGGCAACCGTACAAGTTGTCGAACTTGGACTTGGTGACCGAGTCGTTGACGTTGATGGCGGGGACCTTCAAGGTGCCCTCTCTGACCATGTGGTAGAGAGCGTGGACACCAGTGGTGGTCTCCTCAGACAAACCGAAGCAGTCGTCCAACATCTCGGGGTACTTGTCGTGGACCAATCTGGTCAAGTCACCACCGTCGTCCAAGATCAAGTTGAGCTTCTTGCCGTCCTTGAAGGCGTGCAACTGCTGCTCCATGCACCAGACGGCCTCCTCCTCGGTCTGGCCCTTCCAGGCGAAGACGGGGATACCAGCAGCGGCAATGGCAGCGGCGGCGTGGTCCTGGGTGGAGAAAATGTTGCACGAAGTCCAGGTAACCTCAGCACCGAGCTCCTTAAGGGTAAGGATCAACACGGCGGTCTGGGTGGTCATGTGCAAGCAACCGGCAATGCGGGCACCCTTAAGGGGCTGCGAGGGGCCGTACTTCTCGACAATGGTCTTCAAACCGACCATCTCGTTCCACGAGAGTTCGATGTCCTTGTCACCCTGTTTTGTTAGTGTTTGTTAGGCGAATTGCGGTGGAAAAGCGGTACATACCCAGGCGGCCAAGGAGATATCAGCGACTTTGTAGTTGGTAGCCATTTTTGTTAACAATATTTCAGTTGCAGAAGTTTTTTCAACAGAGTGGCCCTTCACTTTATATGAAAAATTTCCACATCATATACACTCCGTGCATCATAAATGCTACATATGGGGGACAATTACCCCGTGCACGGTTTACTCCGGGGCCAATTGGCGGAGTGAGGGGAGCAATGGGGTTATGCGCGTTTGCTAAACTAGCCAGATCCGGTAGTTTAGCCTTCTAGCCACGGCCACCCGCCCTCGTACACGCTTGTGACTCCGATCGCCTCCCCAACGTGGTGCGAAAAGAAAAGCGTCGTCGGATTACGTAACCTACACGTGAAGTAGTCGTTGCAGCGGCCGTCGTATAGACGCACTCCTGTTAATTGATTTGATCCGGGCACGCAGTCGCCACCAGGGCTGGCCGATGCGAGCACGAGGGCGTTTTGGTTGAATAGGAGGTCCGATATACGATCTCGTGCTCACGCCTAGCGGTCGGCTAGTAGCCGTTGGTGTGCACAAAGATCGCTATGGCAACGGATTTAATGGGTAGGCCAGTGGGGTGGCACAAACTAAAGTGGGACTAATAGCGTCAGTTTCCGCAATTGATGTGCGCGGCTGTCCCGGGGCTGTCCCGGGGCCATCTCTGTAGCCTACTCTCTAAGCCAAGTTCGTCTGCTACCCTAGTAGTACCCAGTTATGAAGCTACGCCCAGATAACCCTCTTGGCAACCGTTTTTGTGTTAAGTCACTTTCGATCCTACCGTTTTCCGCCGTTATTGCGCACAGGTATCCTTCCCATCGTACCCAACACCCTCTACGGGCATGGAACCGCAGGCACCGGCGATATCCCCTGTAAACCCCTTTGTTGCTTGGGCACCCTAACCTTATCCCCCTGGCTTAAATATGCACCGCGTTTCTTTTTGCTCCATACTGGGCAATCACACGCTCATAGTACCCTCCCCAATGTCGCAGGGAAGAAAATGCTCTAACAAAAAGTGGTAAAAACACCAGGAATAAAACAACGGCGCAGTCATCGTGCCTCCCCAAACTACTTTTATTCATTTATTCAAATGATCGGACATTTAGCTAACCTAACACCCCTGAAGTACCTTGCAGCGTATCGGCCACTAACCAAGCAAAGCGAAGGTATCCTTACCATCACACTTGCCGTTCGTGGCAAGCAAGATGTTGGTCTGGGGAGGAGAGCCCTCCTCAGTACCGAAGCACCACTTGTAGTTGTTACCGTAGCCAACCTCGCCGTTCTCGCCGTGGTTGAACTGGTAGTCGGAAGGCTGGAAGCTGGAGCCACAAGCGAACTGGCCCTTGCCGTCAACACCACAGTAGCCCTTGGACGACTTGATGTTGTAACCACCGAAGGTGGCCTTGGCAAAGGTGAACGAAGCACAAGTGCCCTTCTCGTAGTACTTACCGTTGGAGATCAAGCAGCCGGACTTGCCCTCGACCTTGATGTTGCCCTTGGTACCGGTGGGCTTGGAGCCACCGTTGGACGAGGTGGGGGTAGGACCAGCCTTCTCACCCTTGGGCACCCACTTGATGCCCAGGTTCGAGCATCCGCTCGACGACAACGCGTTGATCTCAACGAACTGCTCGCCCAACACAGAGCCCTTGATGTGGTGGAAGTACCACACCTCCTGAAGGGCGTTGCTCTTGTCGCACTTGAAGTAGACAGTCTTCTCGCCGAACCCCTTGTTCAACGCCTTCTGGATCTGGTCCTTGGTGTAGGTCTTGGTGGTCGAGGGCTCGATCCCGGCGTCGGTCAAGAACTTGTAGGTGTTCAACTTCTTGTACAAGTTGACGGCAATACGGTAGAAGTCGTAGACGTTCTGGTTGCGCTTGGGGTTGGAGTAGCACTTGGGCTTGATCGTGCGGATACAGGTGCCGTGCTTGTTGTACTCGTGCTCCCACAACGACTCGTCGTCACCGTTGTAGTTCTTCCAGGTCTTGGTCATGAAGTCGTACAACTCGTTGTCACCGAACTCGTCGACAATAATCGACTTGACAGAGCCGGAAATCGTGAGCGAGTCGTCGCAGAACTGCTCGTAAGACCCGTCACAGTTGTCGGGCCACAACCCGTGCAAGGTCCACTCGTCGTCAGCACCGACAGCGGGGTTGTAGTCCCAGAACTGGGTGGACAACAAGACACCACCGGGAGACTCGAAGCAACACGCGTCCACGTCGGAAGCGGCGTTCAGGCACGACAACGGCGAGTCGATAGGGCACGACGACCCGCCGTCGCGGGCAACGGCGAACTGGTTACCCTGGGCGGCAAACGAGAAGCCAGAGTAGAGCAAAGCGGCAATGGTAGGTCTCATTGCTATAAAGAGGTAGAGAAGGTGGAGATTCATGGCGGAGTGGGTGAAGGTTATATAGCCTGGTCACTCGCGTTGATAATGCATTCTATGCACCAGGTGCGTCGTTGTCCCGGTTGTGTGCAGGCGGGTTTTGCAGCCATTGTCCCACGGAATGAGGCAGGGGTTATGTCAACGTGGGGTGATGTATTGCCGTTAGCGTTGCGATGACCTTGGCAGGGGTCCCGTAGCTCGCCGCGCGCCGAGGACGGCGTTTGTGTGGGAGGGTATTTTGACGAGATAGCCTATTGAGTGCGATCTCGCTATGTTGACAGCCGTTGAGATAAGACGTGCATCAGTTTTTTTTTAACCCACGTTCCCGGAACAATACAGTGCCGTACGAAACGAGGAGGCTACGACGGAATTACTGAAATTCACCATTTATTTTTCAATTACGTATCGTATCACGACCCCTATTCACGGGTTTAGGCAACCAACAGCACGTCTTCCGCAAAGTTGGCCATGAAGAGGATGAATTCGCAGAACAGGAGGATGAGCATCCACACTGCCATGCGACACCCGCGCAAGCTAACACACCAGTACTGGAGGTACACCCATACCCATCCCCCGAGCCATAAGCCCATCTCCACAAAGTCAACGGCCGCAGGCAAGATGTGGTGACGAGGCGAGTGGTGGTCGTAGATAGCAGCGACAATAATTGCAATAAGCAGTAAAGCGCCAACAACGGCCTCGTACACTAGGACGTCAGCAGCACCATAGTCAACGGCCTGGACAATGGCAAGCACCAACACGACAAAGGCGAAAATAAACTCGAGGAAGCGGTGGAAAGCACGCATGAGGAGAGATGATGGCCGTTCAACCAGCGAGCGGGCCCGGTCATATCCTTCGCAACTCTGCTGGTGAAAAGGTAGGTGCTAGTACCACCAGTGGCCCCATCGTCGCCTAGGGGAAGTCGGAGACTATTTCGCAGAGAAAGGCGGAAACCTCCGAGCTCGACATTCCACCCGCATTCCCCCCTTGCAGAGGAGAGCAACGGTTGACAATAGGAACAAATATACTTTGTGGAGCCGTGCAGCTACCAAACACGACAATACGGCGAATCACCTATTGTGCATTCGTATTTCCATCCCTTCGCGTGAACTTGCTTAGGTTCACGTGGATCTAAACAGAAAGTCATTGGCTCCCCCAAGTAGCCCCCACTTCCCGATTTGTACCTTTGCAACCACTCAGTCTCCATAATGGGCTGACATTGCCACGGGGTACGGGAGGTTTGCAGGCACGGGCAGCCTGTGTATTCCTGTCAGTTCCCTGCTCAGGTCTTCAAGTTCCACTCCCCGCAAATGGTGGTTAGTGCTATCTACCGCCAGGGCGTCTAGAGGAACAGGCCCAGACGAATTCTCGATCCGAGGGGACATGATTTTGTCGTCGTAGTCACTGCCCACGTTGAAGTCAATGTAGACATCATCCCTAGGGTGAATGTCGTCGGACCAGCCATCAGCCCTGCTAAGGAATAAGCCCCCGTTAAAAAACTCCAGTTTGGCAAACAGCGCAGCAAATCCATATGTGTTCGAGATAGGCATCACGCTGAAGAAAACTATAAGGACAAAGGATATGACAAACAGTGCAAACATAGCTGCTGAAAGTGCCATTTGTGCTTTTCCTAGCTGGCATGCGGTACTAATCCCCGCCACTTGGGCACCCTGGACATACGGGGTGCACTCACCAAAAAGGTTGACGGCCACACCCAAAGATCCCACCCACAACGCAGCAAAGCAAAAGTCAAGCACCATGAACACACCGGCACGAGCAAGAATTGGCTGCAAAATTGGTAACGACATGACCATCAACAAGTAAAGCATCGATATTGCACCCGTAGCTAGCATGAAGTTCACCTGTGGGCTTGTGCGAATGGAGTCATGCTCAAGCTTAGCAGATATACCTACACAAGCGGCACTGACCACGAGCTGGAACCCTCTATAGATGTAAGAGACTACTGGCTTGATCATGGCAGCTTTGTGAACTGGAAATTTGTTACCCTTAGACGAAGCTCGTATTGTCTTTTGCACAGGACAACCATTGTGTACATACTCGTGTAAGCCACCCCTGGAAGCCGAGAATCAAGACAGTCAGTCAAAAATAGGTTACATGACTCTGAGATACCAATATACATTGATCAAAATATTTGAATTCTACGGTGAAGCTTAGTCGCTGTTTCTGATCCGTTCATCCCGCTACAATACAAGTCTTTTTCGTTTGTAACTTAAGTAAGGCACCAAGTCTGCCAGTCAAAGTCTAGCCCATTGCAGACAAGGGATGATGCCCCGCCCCACCCCTAAGTGCTCTTGCGCCCGCGACCACTAATTACAATGCCATGATGTCACAAATAGTACCGATTGTATTCATCCTCATCGGTGATCTCGAACGAATAGATAGCACTCGGTTCATTTACAATACCCTTTTGATGGCTCGGTTTGTACGTCTCTGGTATTCCATTTACTCGATGGTGACGGTAGTAGTTGTCCGGAAACATAGGCAGCGCGGGTTCCTTCTCGGGTTCAGAGTCCAGAATTGCATCGGTGGCCTGGTACTCATTACCAACTAACCAGATCCCCCCAGTTTCTAAGCAATGGTAGGCAAATGTGTTTAAGAAGCCGTGGCGAGTGTAAATAGGTATGAATGCCCACACAATCGTAAAAATTGCAGAGTTGATGTTAAACACAACCAACGCTATAGCCACACCCGCAGCTCCCTCGCCCACGCCACACACTTTAGGGATTTTCACGTCCCGCTTGTTTTGCCTACTTTTGCAAGCATCCGTCATGTACTCATGCGCTAAGGTCCCCATCAAGGCTAAGGAGAAAATGGCCATAGTGCACTCGCCAATAGCCCAGATGCCTGGCCGAGACAATACCAGCTTAATCGAACGTACCAACATCGTCGATGAGAAGTAACAAAAGAACATGATACTGGTACCCACGGCGAAGTAAGCGACAGTGTTGTCAATGCTCACTGACTTCCATTTAGACACAAGGATTGCGCTCAACACGAGACAAGTGAAACTGAGAAGAATTTGCGCTCCACGGATGGCCACAGAAATGTAGCCACGTATTGACATTTGCGAAAGGCCTACGAATTATACGCTTTTATCATCCACGGGGCGTTCGTAAACTGCCCCTGTTGCTTTGCTGTATGTCGTGAGTTATTTTTGGTATCATGGCAATGTACCAGAAAACCTGAACTACGAGCGAGACATGATGGACTCAACGTAGAGGTAGTGGAACTATTAGCTTGTATTAAACATTACGGTGGGTATCATCGGTGGGGTACACGGGGTCGGAAGTAACCAGTGGTGAATTGATAGGTTGGGAGGTGATCTGGTTAGGAAGCACCTCGTCTTTGTCAGTCAAGTCTTCGTTAGGAGAGTCTTGCACAACAGTAGGGTCAGCAGCGGGCGGGTAAGTGGATCCACCGACAGGCTCGGTGTCCAAAAAGAGACCACCATACTGCACGTCGTAAGTACGCTCAAAGTTAGCGCCAAACTGGTCAGCCTTAGACACGGGCACAACCTGGTAAATGATCACCAAAATAAACAGTGCCAAGAACAAGAGCCAGTTGAGCAATCCCATGGCAAGTGCACCCTTTCCAGTTTTACACCCGGAAACGCGGTAGGTGGTGTAGTACCCATACGAATAACAACCACCCGAACCATAGTGTTCCGCCATGGTTGCAAACGAGGCCAACCACAACACCATAAAAATAAACTCACCAAGCGCAAGCACACCGGGGCGAGCAAAAACTTGGTGAAGCGACCGTAAGTTCAAGAACCATGTCAACCCAATCCAAATGAGCGAGAGCACCGAGGTGGCAATCATCAAGTTGACAAAGTTGACAACGAAGCCCGAATATTCGTTGGCTATGCTTGCAGACAACCCCAAACACACAATGGATAACACCACCTGAGCAGCACGGATGCCGATGGTGGTCAAACGCTTATTAAGATTGAACATAATTATAGAAGAAACGGGTCGAGGGCATTCCTTTATTTATACGAAAGGCTGACTAAATAATACACCTGTTGACTACGAGGTCGGTCACTCGTGAACAACAAATACGGAGAGGAATGCACAAACAGATGGAGATGAAATTGGAGCGTGTTGTCCCAGAGACAACGTGAACATTGTTGACAATACAGGCAGGTCTACTTCGTACTTTTGGGTTGTCTGACACTGTCAACAAGGCCCAGACCCTCGTAGAAATCCTTCGTGAGGCTGACCACGCAGGTTTTGTGCCTCAAACCAAGCATATGCGCGCTTTACTTTGTCGCGGCGTAGTGCATATAATCATATATACGAGGCCACAAAGTGGCTGCCAAGGTGACGGTACGAGATATAGGGTTGAGAACGGGCCAATTGGAAACGCGGGGGGGCGACTGTGCAGTCGTATCGTATGTTTAAATTAGAGCAGCTTTGTTCCCTGCGGGCCATGGCAGGTGGTTTCTTAATCGGAATAATATTCCACCAATTCTTCATCCTCACGCGACGGGGTATTTACATAGACTTCTCCACAAAACACTCCCCCAGGGTAGAACCGGTTGTACTTGACCTGGGTGAACACTTTGCTAAAGCCAATTGAGCTGCTGATAGGGTGAATAATGAAAGCAATGATCAAGGTTAGGGTGACGAGGAACGACACCCACTGGATCACAGCAAAGCCACACATGGCTTTGCCCACATAGCACGATTGATCGCGCTCGCTGTACACGGAGCCATCCTTCATCTGGCGGTACTTGACGCAATCTTGACGAGCGTAGTCGGACAACGCTATCGCCATGCCCACGAGCCATAGGATCGCCATGAGCGTCTCGCAAAGGAACACCACATGGACGGGGTACCAGCGGATGATGTTGTTGAAGAGGAGCGGGATGATCCAAATGAAGGTCATCATCGTTAACGCAAACACATAGGTACTATGGGGATTGTTGAACTTGGAATCGATACCGATGGCAAGACCCATGATAATGACGTTCATTAGTAGCTGGAACGCCCGGAACAGGAGGCCTAGCACCCACGGGTTCATTTAGACGGCTGGGGAAAGTGATGGTGGTAAATTGCTATCGTTGGGAACAAACTTTTGGCTAATAACCTTGGTGCCCCCTTTTTTTACGAGCGTTGTCAGGAGCCAGCGATTTTGTTTATCTTTCCCCTCGATTTGGGTAATAATTGCATGCATTGACGAAAAAAACTTACAGCTGAAATGTCTTTTCGACCTCTTCCTTCATGATGGCGTGAATGTGGTCAGTCATTTTTGGGAGCCCGGCGCTGTTGCACACCCGGTACATGTTGTTAGCCTCGTAGGTCCCCGGGATCATTTTCCCGTTCTTATCTACCATTATGTAACCAAAAATCAGGTCCACATCGGGAGTGCGGGAGAACCGCGGCACCTCACGGAAGTCCCAAATGGGCATGAAAGAATCGACGTTCGCGCCCGCTTCCATAATGAATGAAAAATCGTTGACAATGTCTTTGCTGATGGTGGAATTGAGAAGCTTGATGAACTCGGGGTTGGGCAGGAACTTTTCAGGGTCCACAGTGTGGGGCAGCCCGCCCGTTTTCGAGCCCATGATCAATGCTTTGGGGTTCTCAGAAATCGAGTAGGAAAACTTGTCTCCCGCTTCATGCACAAAGATCTGAGGGTTATGGATGTAGGTTTGCACACCACGGCTGAACACCCGTTGGATCAATCTAGTACGCAACATTCGATGAAAGATTGCTGCAGGGGTCTCACGAAAATTTAGTGGAGAAGCGACCGACAATTTCGGGCTTTGACGGCCCTTCTATACCCGAGATAAAGAGGGGAACCGTAACAATGCCGTTTGACATATTTTGACAGCCGTTGGTACCCCCTCTTTCGTGCATGGGCGCCTTAGAGAACCCTGGACGGGTCTCTGGTACCCTAGGTAAAAAATTTTCATCTGGGCACTCAAGCACCCAAGCACCCACAAGTTTAAGTTGTGGAGACAATGTAATACAAACTACGCAAAACCGTGTCGGTCGCTTGTTATGGCCGAAAGCAAGTGAGGCGGGCGTGCCATCGGGGTCTAGAAGATCAGTCGGTTATCCGCGGTGTTTAGCCCGTTTCGGGTTTTAGGCCGGAACAGCGATGAGGAAACATGTATAACGGCCGCAGATTGTCGAAAAATAAACCACCAAACCATGGAGGGCCCCAGTGCCAAACGACGGAAGATAGCGTTGACGCCGTCCCGGCGCAAGCAGCATCCGTTGTCCGAGGAAGACTCCCACTTACTCCACCAATTCTTACATGCATTCGTCCCGAAAGTCACCCTACCCTACGCCGTGGCCCCGATCAATATGATGCAAATGGCTCAGAAGTCCGATATCCTTGTCGAGGTCTTCATGTGCTGTGGGGCTTCAGCCTTGGCGCAGCAGCTTCCCCGGCAACCGGTGGTGGCTCACCCGCACACCCCCACACTCGCAGTGGAGCATTACACAAAGATCTCCGATGCCAAATACCGAGGGGCTCTACGCCGACTAGTGGTCGGACTTGGCGACAATACTGTCGATGTCGATGCTGATTGGCTCCTCGTGGCAGCATTGACACTTTGCTACCGCGATGCACTCGCGGGGCTCGACTGTGTCCGACATTTACAGTTGGCGTACGGGCTTCTTAAACGTAAGCGTGACCGCGACCCCACTACCCCGCGGGCATACGTGGACTCATACACTTTTTGCTATGTTACCGGTCTTCTCTTCACCCTGGACGTCCGTGAGCTACCCGACCCCTTCACCATGGACTGGGAGCCCACCACCGTCCTCGGTCTCGAAACCCTTGCAAAGCTTTTGTGGACTCTACGTGCGCACGGGGAGAACCGGCCTAACACCGAGACGGACGCGTTAATAGCACTGGTGGGTCCGGCGATTACCCGAGACGAACACCACCTCCGCGACGCCAACGCCCGGCTCGAGCGTCTACACGTACACGAGTCGAAGAAGTACCACCAGCTCCACGGAACGCTAAGCGTAGGCACGGCTACCACCTGTGCCGCGCGTATTCTCTACGAAAAGTTACGAGCCCCAGACCTTCCCGCTGCAACCAGCATCGTGCAGGATCTGGTGAACATGATTGTCCAGCGACTAGGGCCCGGGTTGTCACCCGTGGTGAAGATGGTGGCGGGGCTAGCGGCTTCTGACAACTACCAGCGCAGCATGCTCCTCCACCATCTCAAGCAGAGCCCAGCCAAGACCGACCACCGGTTGCTATCGGGGTTTACCCGCGCGTGGACCCGCGACGATTGCTTCAGTGTGGTAATCGATCCGGAGATGGGTGAATTCCGGTGACCTCGGCGTTTAATACCTTGCATACTTATTTATTATTATTCTACAGCATTCTATACGTGTTGGCGCGTGACTAGGGGTGATTGCACCAACGGTAGCCGTCCGTTCCGGGGTTTAACAATGCATATAGCTAGCCCATCATGCTCCGTTTCCGCCCGCGGAGCCGAACATCGGCGAGCCGCTTCAACACTAATTTTAGCAACACGTCCTTGGGCTGTTTGCGGGCGACCTCGATGTCCAGCGCGTAGGCAGCAGCGTACCCCTGGTGGAACCACTCGATGTAGGAGTCGGAGTACTGTGAGTGGGTCGATAAGATCGCCCGCTCCAACACGTAAATGTCCACCGCCTGGTCCTCCTCGGCGCACCCAAACTCCGATAACCCAAAATCGATGAGATAGGGCTGGCCCTCGTGGATGATGATATTGCTCGACGTCAAATCGCCGTGGTAGCAATTGTGCAAGTGGAGACGGCCCACGGCCTCGCCCACGCCGACGAATAGCTGGCGGATGTCGTCCGCTAAGCAATCGCCCCCCTGGCGTTCGCGTTGCCAGATAACATTTTTCAACAGCAGCGGTTCTCCTCGGTCGAGCTTGGTACCCAACTGCTCCATCCAGATGATGCCGTGTTCGACGTCAAGCAGCACAAGCTTGGCGCCGTTAACCCCGAGCCGGTTGAGCCGGTCCATCATTCGGGCCTCGCCCGCGGTGCGGTTCTTGATGATGGACTTGTCGAGCTTGGGATGGCGGTAGGGTTTGTGGGGGCGGTATTTGACAATCAACGGGCGTTCGCTGGTACCAAAGGGGGCCACTGGGGTCTCAAATACGATGGCCTCTGCGCCCTGGGACACCACCGTGAGCGGGATATTTGGGAGCCATTGCTGGGCCTCGGCGATGATCTTGTCCGTCATGGTGATGGGGAAAAGTGCGACTGGTGGTGAAGTAGAGAAGATCGGAAGACCAACGGAATGAGGTGTAGAAACAGGGCGTGAATGATAGAGCAAGGAACAGATAGACTTTTTACCGTAGGCCTGATATACACAGACTCTCTATCCCACCTCATCTCAACTCCTCTACGCACTCCATACACAACACGCTCCACACCAAAACTAACACCACGACCGCACCAACACCACACAAACACACTACCACCTCAACACCACTCCAAACACACCACTCCAAACACACCATACTGAATATCTATATTAAATGCTAATTTGCCGTCTTGAGGCCAAAAAAGTTGGTCAAGTTCTCGTACATGAAGTACGAGATCGACACCGCAGGCGCCGCCTTGGCCAAGTTGGGCACCAACCCCTTGTAGAGCCCTGGTAATCCTTCGCGAGCTATGGTTTGTCTCAACACGTCAAAAAACCCGTCGTAGGTGTAAGGGTGCGCGTAAGTCCCCTGTGCCTGCAACCGGGTTCGCAACAAGTTGATCGGGTACACCACCGACGCGCCAAACGACCCGGAGGCCGCGCCCAACGACAACACAATGTAGTTCGGGAGCTTCACCTGCTCCTCAGTGATGCCCTCGCGCTTCGCCTGCCGCGTCACCAACCACCGCTTGATCGTGGTGAACGTGCCCAAATCGAGCGCCGCGTAGGGGAAAATGCCCGAGACACCAACAAAGATGCCTCGATAGAATATGCGCAACCCGCCCTCGCGGTACATGTCGCGCGCGGTCTGGATCAACAACGCGTTGCCGCGGACGTTGGAGTCGAGTTTCAGGCACTGCAACCGGAACTTGAGGGTGTCAATCGGGTACACGGTGAACTGGCCACACACACCACCAATACCACCGGCGAGATAGGTGTACACCTTGGACAAGTCCAGGGTGTTTTCCAACCCCTGGGCGCGGGCAAACACCCGTTTGGTGGCCTCAAACAGGCCAAACTTCATCGCCAGCTCGGGGAACACCTTGGCCACGTTCAACCCGTTGCCCACGTAGAACCCGCGGATGCCTCCCTGCTTCCAGATGGTGCGCGCGGCCTGGATTATCGGCGACCGGATGGTCTTTTTGTGTGGGTGCTCGTGCAACAGCGTCACCGGCACCCCACGCTTCTGGCTCAACCGCTTGCGGGCCTCCTTCACCATCAGCGAGATCAGCTCGGCCAGGGTCTCGATGTCCTTGCGCAGGTGCAACACCGTCAGCGCCAAGTCGGTCCGGGCAATCAAGAACACCTTGATCCGGTCAAACGGGGCGGTGGCCGTTCGCAGCACCACCCCTGCCAAGCCACCGGCCAAGAAATAGCCGATCCCGTTCAAGAAACTGTTGATCATCGTCACCTCGCCGTCCGACAGCAAGTCAAGCTCCTCGGCCATGAAGTTGAACGCGGTCTTGACACGCGACCCGTCTATTCGCGGCATCAAGAGGAGAAAGTCGCGGAACTCATCGTACGATATGTACCCGTCGTGCTGGGTGTCGATCTGGTTGAAGACAAACTGGACCTCGTCGTCGGTGGGACGCAACCCAAGGGTGTTTTCGAGGTAGGTGGCAAAGTCCTGCGGACTCAACTTGCCGTCCTGGTCGCGGTCAATGTTGACAAACCCAATGCGGATCTGGTCGTCGGTCTTCTTTAGGTAGTTCTGCAAGTCGGCAAAGTCGATGATGGTGTCCTTGTTGCAGTCCAATGCGTTGAACACCGACTTGACCATGGCAGGGTCGTCGTGGATGGGGTGCTTCAAGTTGCACAACGCCTTTTCGAAGTCGGCAAACGTCACTTTGCCGTCGCGGCGGACATCCAACTTGGTGAAGAGCTCTTGGTAATCGTTTTTCACGGGGAAATGCGGAGGTTTCCCCGTGGGGGACTCTTGTGGGGTCCCCGGGGGCTCCTGTAGACTGCTATCGCCCGAGGTGGAGGCCATGGTTCACAGAAGAGCGGTCAGCAAAATTATCTAAAGTGGTATTGGGTAAGGAACGAGTATGGGCGTCTGCAGGTTGGAAAAAACCGGTGCGGGATGAGTTGTGGGGAGGGAGCAAGGTAGCGAGGACGCTGCGGGAAGGGGAAAAAAAGAGAAGCGGGGTTTACGCGGGGTTATTTGGTGGCAGGTGGGTGCCAATTAGCGGTGTTTTCGGTGCTGGCTACGGGCACACGATGACACGTCGTTACGAAAAAAGACAGACGTAGCGAGGCGTCGAGCGTCGCACAATATGCGACTTTAACGACGGGAAATCGCGGGTGGAGGGCGAGAGAGAGCTGGGGGGGACGTAGTGGCCAACGCGCAGGTTGTGGAGTTACGGGTTGTGCTACGGGTTGTGTATACTGTCGTAGTAGGTAGTGTCGTATATGGGCTGTGAGTGTCTCGCAAGCGGTACGAGATTCGCGTACGCGTGCGGGCTAGCCAAAACTATTCCGCTTTCGGTGCACTTGACAGCCTAGTTTCACCTGGAACCGTTCGATCGCCCGGGCCACCGGAGGCGGGCCGGATCGTACGGGTGCCCAGTGACAAAGCCTCCTGTGCACACATAAGCCCTCAACGGGTCGCCTGAAAGAAAATAAAACTTGAACGCCAACAAACTCCACAAACCACATCCCTCACACGACAATTACCTAAAAATACCCTCGCCAGATCGATTTCGATCTCCACCACCCTTCTCATCACGTCCACTTTCCACCCCACTTTGGCACGTGATCATCCACCATGTGACCGCGATCGCCAATTTTTCAGTAGCAGACCAGGGGCAAATCCAACATCGATGTCGGTTAATATCTTGGGCGACCAGGCCACAGAAGAGCGCGGTGAAAACGCGCGGATGTCGGCGTTTGTCGGTGCCATTGCCGTCGGCGACCTTGTCAAACTGACGCTTGGGCCCAAGGGGATGGACAAGTTGTTGCAACTGTCGCTGGACCCCAACCGGTGTCTCGTCACCAACGACGGAGCGACGATTTTGAAGCTGATCCCTTTCGACAACCCTGCGGCCAAGGTGTTGGTCAACCTTTCCAAGGTCCAGGACGACGAGGTGGGCGATGGTACCACCTCGGTCACCGTGTTGCTGGCGGAGTTGTTGAAGGAGGCGGAGAAGTTGATTGAGAAGAAGTTGCACCCGCAAACGATCATCGAGGGGTTCCGCGAGGCCCGCAATGTTGCGGTGGACGCCCTCACCAAGCTGGCCGTTGACCACCTGGCGCTGCCCGAGGCGTTCCGTCGCGACCTCTTGAACATTGCCCGGACCACCCTCTCGCTGAAGATTTTGCTGCAGAACAAACAGCAGTTTTCTGAGCTTGCCGTGGACGCCATCTTGCGTCTCAAGGGGCTGACCAACCTCAACAACATCCAGATCATCAAGAAGGCCGGTGGCCAGTTGAGCGACCTGTATTTGGACGAAGGGTTCATTCTCGACAAAAAGTTTGGCATCCAGCAGCCCAAGGAGATCGGGCCGTGCAAGATCTTGATTGCCAACACCCTGATGGACACCGACAAGGTCAAGATCTTTGGCGCCAAGTTCAAGGTGGACCTGACGCTGAAGTTGGCGGAGTTGGAGAAGGCGGAGAAAACCAAGATGAAGGAAAAGGTGGAGAAAATCAAGCTGTTTGGCGCCAACTGCTTCATCAACCGCCAGCTCATCTACGACTACCCCGAGCAGATGCTCACCGACGCCAAAATCAACACCATCGAGCACGCGGACTTTGACGGCATCGAGCGGTTGGCGCTTGTCACCGGTGGCGAGGTGGTGCTGACGTTCGACAGCCCCGAAAAGACCAAGTTGGGCCACTGCGAGTCCATCAAGGAGATCATCATTGGCGAGGACACCTACCTCAAGTTCAGCGGTGTGGCCGCTGGCGAGGCGTGCACCATCGTGTTGCGGGGTGCTACCGAGCAGGTGTTGGACGAGGCCGAGCGCTCGTTGCACGACGCGTTGTCGGTGTTGTCCCAGACCACCCGCGAGCCCAAAACCACCTTGGGTGGCGGGTGTGGCGAGATGATCATGCTGAAGGCGGTGGACCAGGCCGCTGCCAACGCCGACGGGAAGCAGCAGCTTGCCATCGAGGCGTTTGCCCGGGCTTTGCGCCAGCTTCCGACGATTCTTGCCGACAACGCTGGGTTTGACTCCAGTGAGTTGGTCACCAAGTTGCGTCTGGCCATCTACAACGGCATGACCACGCTGGGGCTTGACTTGAACCGCGGGGTGGTGGCGGACATGCGCGAGATGGGCATTGTCGAGCTGTACAAGTTGAAGCGTGCGGTGGTGTCGCTGGCGGCCGAGGCGGCCGAGGTGTTGTTGCGTGTCGACAACATCATGCGGGCGAAGCCGCGGACCGCTGACCGCAACCATTAATAGTAATACAGGTAATAGGGGAAGCGTGAGAAGGGTGGGTGGTAGAAGAGGGTGGTTTCGGTGTGAATATGGTGTCAATGCGGTGATAATGTAGTGGATGGTTTCGGTGTCAATTGGTGTCTATGTGGTAGCTGGATGGTAATACTGGTGGAAAGTGGTACTCTTGAGAAAAAAGGGTGACGTCGAGTGGCCAGAGAGCATGATGGTCTAGCTGTGGCGTATTCTATTCGTTTAATATCTATTCCTGAGTTATCAACTACCCTTGATAAACCGAACTTCTCGTCTATTCCCATCCAGACGGTTTAAAGACTAAGATTTTTTTGAGAAACCTAAAATGCGAAAGATTATATCTCTTGCATTCGTTTCTCTTGTTTTCTCGTTCCTTTCGTTTCCTTCGTTCCCTTCATTTCTCGTGTCTCGTTTCGTCCCTCGCCACCCCAACTCTCGTTGAAGTTCATTAGAAATACATAGGTCTAGTTTGTCTGTAACGGGGCGTACAACACCTGGGTGACGTATTTCTGCTTGTACCGCACCACCAGCGCCACCGCCAACGTGTTGTGCTTGATCAGCGTCGTCGCCAAGTGGTTCAACACCACGTGGTTGGGAATGGGCAACGCCCCCAGGTTGTTGTCGTGGTCGTTTTGGTTGTACTGGTTCAAGATCACGTGTTCCAAGTGGGGCGGCAACTGCGGCGGGTGCAACCACGCCTGCTGCTGGCCCAGCTGCAGCTTCAGCTGCTTGTCGATGGCAACGTAGTACTGCTCCATCACCTTGGGGTCGTAGAAAATGGGAGGGATGTCGGAAATGTACCCACGGCGTTTCTGGGGCACCCCGTCGCAGGTGTCGCCGTCGTGGTACCGCAGGTAGCCGTCGCCCATGTCGTCGTCATCGTTGGTGAGGCCCCACGTCAGCAGCTGCCGCCGGGAGATCGTCAGAGCCACCAGCCCGCGGCGTTCCGGCTGGGGCGCAGGCGCCGGCTGCTGGTCCTGCGATGCCAAATGCGAGTAGATATGGTCCGGGGTCACCTCTATGTAGTTGACAAAGTTGCCCATCTGGTCGGTGGCCGTGGGCAAAAAGTCCAGGTACCGCAATTCGTTGTCGATGACAAACCGGAACCGGTGGGTGCCCGCGGGCAACCCCAACGTGACGAGAAAGGTGTTGTCGGGCTGTTTCACGAGCCCGATCATCTTGCGCCACCCGGTGAACAGCCCGGTGACGTACACCTTGTCTCCGCCTTGCACCCACTTGATATCTACAGGAATGGTGACGTTGGGGTCGATGCCGTTGGGGTCTGCCGGCGGTTCCAGCGGGGGCGCGGCTGCCAGGTCGTCCAGGGTCAGCTCGGTCGAGTGCAGTGTCAGCAGCGGCTGGCGGTCCAAGTTCATCTGGTCCATGTCGATGTCGTCGGTGAGGATCAACGTGGATTTTCGTCGCTGGGGCGGGCTGTGCTGGGGTTCCTGCGGCGGGTCCTGGCCCGCGTTGGTCATGTCCACCATCAGGACATCCTTGGATTCGGCCAGCATCGGGGGCGTACTCTGTGCGTTGTCGAGGTGGTTTTTGGGGTAGTCACAAATCGAGCGCGAAAACAACATGGGGCAAAAAATCGCGACCGAGAATGGGGTAGCCAGGTGGGCGTAGCGGTGCAGGTGGAGAAGGTCCGGCGGGCGCGGGCGGTGGAGGGGGTTACGAAGGGTGTCTAGAGCTACGTAGCGTGTTTTGGGGCCGCGAATGGGCCCTGGGCTGGCGTGGGCCTCCCGGTCACCGGGTGCGTGACGTGAGGTATTTAGCGATCTTGTCGCGCTGTCCATGGCTAGTGCAGACGACGTGCTGCGGAATAACGTGTCGAAGGATCCGGGCATGGCCACTCCGGGCGCTGGCGGTGGTGGAGATGGACTACATACGACACAAAAGGGAACAATAACCACTGTGGGCCGGTGGGTGGGGGAGTGGTGGGGGTGGTCCACCCTAGGCAGGACGTCTACTGGGTGGGGTGAGAGGTGGAGGCTTAGTCGTATGCCCGGTTACGTGTGAGGCTGAGATCGGTTGCTGATGTGTGGAATGCGGAGTGGGGAATGTGGGCCGCTGGTTGCTGCGAGATATTGCGGTTATGGCAGCGGCATTATAGGCTCTTCTGCGTGTAATTACTGGATTATTAGATTTTTTGCGCCTAGCGTGGCTTTGTGAGATAATATCGAGTTTGTGCTACGTGCGTCCGCCTTCGTAGGAGATGGCCACCGGGAGGTGGCTCTTGCGCGGGGCCACCCGCCCTTCGAAGAATTGCTTTATGGGCTCGAGCTGGCAGTGGAGCCCCGCCAGCAACGGGCCGCGGGCTAGGAGCGCGAGACAGTAGTGAAAAGTGACGTAGGGGTCCGCGCCTGCGCGGAGCCCCTTCACGGACTTTACCACCCGCCACACGATGGCGGAGGGCGCGTGGTCGTAGCTGAACACCACTACCCGCTTGGCAATTGCCTGTGGCGGGAGATAGCGGAGGAGAATCTCTAGGTACGGGAGCGCGTTATCAGTGCGCGCGGAGACGGCCCGGGGCACCGGAACCGGCTTATCGGAGGGGTCGTTATCGTGGTCGTCGTCGGAGTCCTGCATTCGCTCGAGCCCCGGCTCGTCGAACCGGTCGAGCTTGAACCGGTTGACGAAGTCGTCGGCCGGCGGGTTGGTGTCGGTCGCCCCTGCGTTCGGACCGACTTCCGGATTGGGACAGCGGAGGGCTCCGAACATCTGGTCGTAGAGCCAGTGCTCCTCGTCGTCGGTGAGCTGGCGCACCGCGTAGCCAAGGCTCTCGAGCACCTGCTGGGTCTGCTCCGAGGTAGCCACAAGCTGCTGTAAGTGGGGCTCGCGGGCCACCTCGTAGAGCGCTTGCACCACCTTGATCACGCTGCGGAGGTCCCCCTCTACTGCCTCGGCGATCATCTGACGCAGCTCTACCGGGATCTCGAACCCACTGCCTAGTGCGCGTGTGGCCTTGGTGATCACCGCGTCCACCGTGCGGTCCGAGGCCGGCTTTAGTTCTACCAAGTGGCACCGGGACATGATGGCGCCCCGGATCCGCAGCCGGAGATCCACGGTGGTGGCTCCGATAAACGTAAACACCCCAGACTCGATGTAGCCCAACAACCAGTCCTGCTGCTTGGTGGTGAACCGGTGCACCTCGTCGATGAACACCACCACCCGGGGCACGTCGTTGCGGTGGGTGCGGCGCTTGATCGTGGCCACGCGCTCCGTCAACTGGGCCAAGCTGGTGTCGGTGGCCTCGTACTGGTGGAACTCGAACCCGGCTTCCTTGGCGAGGAGCCGGGCTAAAGTGGTTTTGCCCACGCCCGGGGGCCCGTAGAGAATAAGCAGCGGTAGTCCGACGCGTAGAAACCCGCGGAGGAGCCCGTGCGAGTCGAGAAGGTGTTCCTGGCCCTCGAACTCGGCGAGGGTCTTGGGCCGGAGCACCTCGTGGAGCAGCATGGACGCGTTGTTCGCGGGCTCGAAACAAATGCGGAAGAATGAAGAAGGGGAAGGGAAGGAGAAGGGAAAAATGAAGGGTAAAGCGAGTGGAGAAAGGATTGAACAGTGTTTTTAGACGTCCAAGGTGACGGTCAAGAGTGGTTGTGTGTAATGGAAAAATTACATTGTCGAAAGAAGACGTAGATCAGTGACATGCACATCAGATCGATCTGTTAAAGACATGACAGGTGAAGTACTCAATTGAGTCTCACCGGACGACAGGTGAAGTACACTATTGGGTCTCATCGGACAGGGCATTGCACAACCAGGTTTTCCGTCCATCACTCTTAAAATCAATGCTTGTCATATTAAAGGTCTCTTTGTAGTTCTTTTCGATCATCATTGATCCCAGTCTGAACCACATTCCTACAGTCCAGTCCTCCCACAGTCCCATCCCATTCCATCACACACTCTCTCCACTTTCTCCTCGTTACCATTACCACTACTTACGTCTCTGTCTAATGTATTAATATGAGAATTGAATGCGTTGTGACTACTTGAGCGGCGACCCCACCGAGCTCAACTTGCGCTTTTTAAGCGCCACCTGTTTTGGATCCTCCGCGTACGGTGTGAGCGGTGACGGGCTCAGCACACTGCCTCGCTTGGATCCCGACGCCTGGCGCTGCTGCTGCTGGGCAGCCACCGCCGCCTGGTGGTTGTTGGCGCCAATGTACATTTCAAGGGCCTTGAGCGGCAGGGCCACGTTGTTCACCATCAGAAACTGCATCAACAGCCGCAAATGGCCCATCACGTCCGAAATCTGCATCACCTGCATCGCCAGGTCGTTGATGCCCATGTTGCCCGCGTGTTTGACGGCGTGGCACCGCTGGGTCAACTGGGCAATGAACTCCTGGGCCAGCGCCAGGTCAAACATCTTGGCCTGGTGGTCCAACAGCGCCAACAACACCAGTGGCTGGTACTGCTGGCACAACACGTCGGCCCAGTCGATGCGGAAGTCGCGTGTCATCAACAACTTGAGCTTGCCCGTGACCCGCGCCAGCAGCCCGTCGACGTACTGGTAGGTCATCACCACCTGCGACGTGATGAGCACCGCGCCCAGGTTGAACACCTGGAACTTGAGCCCGGGAAGCGTGATCAGGAACTGGCCCACGAGCGGCGACATCGCCGCGGCAAAGAACCGCGGCACCGTGGTGGCGTTGAGCTCGTACACCTGCGGCTCGCCCGGCTTGCGTCCTGCGTTCAACAGCATGGCGCTGCCCAACTGGGGGCTGTTTGTGGTGGATCCCGGCCGCAGCCCGGGCGGCGTGGTGGTGGTGATGCGGAGACTGGTGGTGGGGAGCAAGAACACCTGGGCCACGCGCTGCCAGTACTCCACCTGGCGCAACTTTTCCGGGTTTTCGCTCAGGATCTGCTCGATCAAGTCGAGTATTCGCACCACGCCCGCGTTGCCGAGGTTGCGCTTGAAGATCTTCACGGTCATTTCGTTCTGGCTCTGCTGGTCTGGCGGGCGTGCTGCCTGGCCGGTGGGCGGCGTGGCCACTGCTGCCGTGCTCACCAGGTTCGTGCGCATCCCCATCTGCTGGTACTGGCCCGGCAGCATTTGCGGGGTCATCTGGGGCGTGGCCTGCTGCAGCGGGCGGTTGGCGGTCTGGGGAGCCCGTCCCTGGAACTGGGGACCCGCCTGGGGTCCCATTGTCTGTGGTGTGGGCTGCTGGCCCTGGCCCTGCTGTAGGCGTTGCGGGCCCTGTTGCTGGGGTCCGGGCTGGCCCATCATCACCTGCGGCGCCTGGTTGAACCCCTGCTGGGCCATTGCCGGCGTCAGGTTGTTCATGTACGGCTGCTGGCCCGGGTGCGGTGCTGGCGGCGACCCCTGGGACTGCATTTGCGTCTGGGACTGCGGCCCCATGTTCAGGGCCGCCATCTGCTGTTGTTGCGCAGCCATCGCCTGGCGTTGTTGTAGCATCTGCCGCTGTTGCATTTGGAACCGTTGTTGTGGGTTCAGCTGGGCCGCTTTCGCCTGTTGGGGCTGCGGCTGCTGGCCGGGCATCATGCCTGGCTGTTGCTGGCCAAACTGGGACTGGGCCATCATCCGCTGCTGCTGTTGCTGGGCATACGCCTGGCTCATCTGTTGTTGTTGGCCTGCGCCCATCATGTGGGGATTGCCCGGGTTCTGCTGGATGGGGTTGTTGACCACGCCGTTGCCGCCGGCGTGGGTATTATTCATAGTGGGGGTCGGCTGTGGGGGAGCTCGGGTGTGTGGTGGCTGGAGACACGCGTCGAAGGGGGAAAAACAGCGTGGGTGGCGGGGAGGACGGGTGGTTGTCGGTTCCCCTTAGTTGATCGTGACGGTAGAAATTAGTTACGCACGAAAACAAAAAAAGATGGTAGCCGTCGGAATAGGAGGTGATGGCGACGGGGTGCTGGGGGCGGGAGCGCGGGCAGTGGGTGGGTGGTTTCGGTGGTTTGGGTGGGTTTCTGTCGTGGCCACTTGTAGTTGCCTCGGTGGGTTGGCGTGGGCGGTCGTGGGGTGCCTGGACAGAGCGCGGCTGTTAATGCACGGTTAGTGAACCCGTGCCGTTTACGGCTAACCACCGGGAAGAAGAAACGAAGAGCGCGTGGGACTACGGGGGGCGGCAGCGGGGGGTGTTGGTGGTGGGGCTACGATAACCACTTTGGTGGGCGGGGTTTTTCCGGACGTGGCTTGGGTTTGTGTGACATGTTTTAGCGAGGACATGGCTTAGGCGTAGTTTTCTTGGAACCCCCGCAGACGAGCGGTGGCTAAGCACGAGGAATTTACGGGGGTGGGGAGTTGGAGAAATCGGGTGGGGTTTGGGGGCGGTGTAGTATTGCCTGTTTAGGGGTGCGTGCTCGTGCGGTTTGTGTCAGGGGTTGGTGGTGGAACAACCCCATTGTCTATTTTTCCAGGTGGTTGACACAACACTGCGCAGACACGGTGTCGGGCCTACAGAAAGTCAGTGACCGATGCCGTGGTCGGTTACACGGCTATGGGACGGGTGCCGTCGGGTGGTGTGGTAAGGGTGACGTCAGGTGGGGTGGTAAGGGTGGCGCCGGGTGAGGTGGTACAGGGTTTAGGTGTGGCGTAGTGGATGATTAGTATACGGTATTGGTTGGTATACACTGTAGGAGTGTTTACAAGGTGGTAACGGCTGCATCGCCTGGTAGCGTCCAGGCGTGTGATATTGGGATTTACAGGTTGCAACACCGTTACACCGAAACCGTTGTATTGAATACGATTGAAGCCCACCGAAGCACCGATGCACCGACTCACCGTTGTACACCAAACAGACGAATGTTATTCATTGAGGCCCACCGCGTATCGTAAAAGCTCACATACGTAAAGCTCCATACCGTAAAAGCTAACACCGTTTATCTTACACCCTACACACTTTTCACACGCTAGTACGGCTATCTATCACACTAAACTTGGAATACCCAACAGATACCACCCAGCCTATCTTCCTCTATTATCTACACATTCGCAATCGTCAACGTGTCGTGCTCCTTGTTGCTCACGTAGCTCCACAACGCGGGGTGGCTCAACATCGGCCGCCGGGGCTTGAATGTCAGCTTCGCCTCCTCCGATTGTTCCTGGTCGGGCGCGTCCTTGGTCTTGGCAGCCCGACGCTTCAACAACTTGTTGATGGTATCGCGTTTCTCCTCCTCCTCCGTCTTACTCTTGTAGTCTGCCCGCCGGCGTGCCAGCTCCGCCTTGCGGAGGGCCACCTCGTGCTCGTTCTTGGTCTTGGGTTTCTTGGCGTCCTTGAGCTCGAGCATGGCGTCCTTCTCGAGCACCCGGCGCTGCCTCAGCGTCTTGCTGGCATCGGGGTCGTACGCGTCCTCCTCCTCCGACACCGCTTCGCTCAGCACCCGCTTGGCGGCGCGCCGGCGCTTCGGAGCCGCCTCGTAATCGTCCTCGTCCTCGTCCTCGTCGAGGTCTTCCAGCAGCGTGCGCTTGTTTTTGATTTTGAGCGTCAACTTGCGGGGGGCAGGGGTGCTGTCGTCCTCGTCGTCTTCCTCGTCGTCTTCCTCCTCTTCCTCCTCCTCCTCCTCGATGTCGTCGTCGTCCACCAACGGCGTCGGCTCGTCGGACACGTACGAACCCACGTCCGAAAGCTCCAAGTTGTCGTCGGAGTCGTCACTACTCACTATGCGAGGCATTGCGGTGTCGTGTTCGCAGAGGGGCCTTTGGGTTACTGTCTGCACGGAGTGCGCACTGTCGTGGAGGGGCCGAGCCAGACGGGTCCATTGTCCGAAAAAGTAGTCTACGGGACTCGGGACGCATGTGTCCCGATCGGGACCCCCGCCCAGCGATGGGGCCACCTCCGTTTCATCTAACGGTGTTCGCTTGCATGGCCCGCCTCGACCCACCGGTTGAAAAATACGCGCGAACGAACAACTCGCCCATTAATCACCATGGGCGCGTCCACCACCCTTATTGTGTGTGTGCTCGGGCTTTACGGGTCGTTTCTCACGTGGCTGGTGCTCCAGGAGCGGATCAACACCAAGCCGTACGGGGTAGACCCCCTCGGGAACCCGGTGTACTTCAAGGCTCCCCTCATGATCGGGATCGTCCAGGCGTTCTTTGCCCTGATCATCGGGTTGGGGTACTCGCTCGTGGCCAAGAAGCAGAACCCGTTCGCGGTGTTCACCCACAACGAGCGCAGCCACGCGCTCCGGGTGTTTCGGAGCTTTGTGCTTATCGCGGTGACGCTGGCGTTGTCGTCGCCCTTGGGGTACCAGTCGCTCAAACACGTCGACTACTTGGCGTACCTCTTGGCCAAGTCGTGCAAGTTGATCCCTGTGATGGTGGTGCACTTTTTGTTCTACCGGACCCGGTTCCCTGCCTACAAGTACGCGGTGGCGGGTGCGGTGACCGTTGGGGTCGCCATGTTCACCTTGAACCACGGGAGCACCAAGGAGTCCAACAACGACGGCAACACCGGGTTGGGGTTGGCGTACCTCGGGGCGCTGATGTTCTTGGACGGGCTCACCAACTCCACCCAGGACCAGATGTTCAAGTCGCAGGCGAAGGCCACCACCAAGGTCAGCGGGGCCAACTTGATGTGTCTCTTGAACCTCTTCTCGTGTGTGTTGACGTTGGCGTACGCGGTTGGGTTCCGGTACCAGGAGGTGACCGACTTTATTGAGTTTTGCACCGCGTACCCCGCGGTGTTGCGCAACATCTTAGAGTTTGGTGTGTTGGGCAGCGTGGGCCAGGTGTTTGTGTTTATCATATTGGAGAAGTTCGACCTGTTGATCTTGATTACCGCCACTGTGACCCGCAAGATGTTGTCGATGATGCTCTCGGTGGTGCTCTTTGGCCACCGGTTGAACCAGGGCCAGTGGCTCGGGGTGGGCCTAGTGTTTGGTGGCATTGGCTACGAAGCGTTGGTCAAGGCACGCCAGGCGAAGCCCGAGGCGAAAAAGGAATAGACTTATAGACTAAACTTTAATTAATAGCACTCTAGAGTTCATGGGGTGCAGAATCGCCAGACTGGTGTCGGCTATTTGAACAAAGAGCTTTGTTGGCGGTGGTTAAAAGGGCCGGGGCTCGTCGTAGGCGGTATGTCGTTCTTTCTGAAGGTGTTCCAGCACGAGACCACCCGGCTCCTCGACCTGAGCGACACCACGGACCACACGCAGATCTTCCTAGATGAGCCCGCCAGCCAGACGTCGAGTGACTCGGACCACCCGGTGGCCAACTCCACGGGCGTCCCAGACCACTCTACCGAGAGACCGGCCCACTCTACGGGCTTTTCGGACCACTCTACGGACTTTCCAGAGCGCTCTACCGAGAATCCAGCCCATTCTTTGGGCATCCCAGCCTCTAAAGGTATCCCAGCCCACTCTAATGCCATCCCAGACCACTCCACCGGCATCCCAGCCTCTACCGACTCTCCTGCGGTCCCTACGTTTGATCCCATGCTGGTGACGCTCGACTGGGACAGCCCGCCCAAACCCGAGCTCAACACGCCCCAGCTGATGATCCCTTGGCTTGAAAGCGTGCGGCCTCTCGCGGAGAAAGCAGAAGCCTTCGATCTGGTGCAGCCGTTCCACTTCTGGGTGTTCTCGGGGTGTATCAGCCGCATCCGCGAGCACCGGCCCAGCTTCAACTACGCCGAGTGCCCGTCGGCCAACGCGCTCGTGGACATGGCCATCGACGCCTACCGCAACTCCGAGGTGCTCCGCGACAAGTACCGCTACTTTTTCGGTAAGCGTCCGCTCGTGGAGCTGTTGGTGGACAACAAGGACTGGTGGGTGTGCTTCGGGTTTGGCCTCGAGGCGTTTGCGCGGGACGTGCACTACATGAACCGGATGGTGGTGGTTAGCATCCTTACACGGTTGTTTGCCGACACCAAGACCCTCCCCAAGCGGCTCCAAAAACCGGTTCGAGCCCTCGAAAAACGGGTCGACGGCTTGCGCAGCGTGCCCGCGCCCGCGTTCCACCACGAGGCAGCGCTCATCATCGCCGACACCCACCGGGCGGTGGCCAAGTACCACCAGCACAACAAACCGTTTTACGACATGTGACGCATCGCACGGCTGCAACGTCACCCCACAGGGCGACCCTTGCATAACAAAGCGATCTGGTGGCGCCACTCATGCTTAGATATGTATTCCGAGTCTATATGATACACCGTCTAATTAGTAATAGTACATTCAATTGTTACTGGTGGTTTCCAGGTCGCTCATCATCATCGCGCCCGCGTTGAGGTTCATGCCCGGCGAGCCCTGCCCGCCCTGCGGGTTGGTGAAGAACTGGTCCCAGATGATTTCGTTGGGCATCTGGCGCATCATCTCGAACGCTCGGCGGTCGTCACGCGCGTTCGGCGCAGGGGTGAGCGTGGGGTCGTCGCTGGCACCGGTGCCCGGCGACGTGTAGATGTCGTGGAGCTTGAACGCCTCGTACGCCAGGTTGCGGCGCAGCGGCTGCGACGCCGGCGACACGTTTTCGAGCTCCTGGAAGAACGTCTCGAGCTCGTCAAGCGGCAACCCCGTGGGGAGGTTGGTGGGCTTGGCGTTGGGCGAGGTGTTTTCCGAGGGGCCGCCCACCGGCTGCGCGGGCGTCTGGGCGGCCGGGGCCGGGAGCCAGTCGAAGGTGAGCTCCTCCTTGGCCTGGGCCATGAGCGGGTAGGCGTCGCGCCACAACTTTTCTGGGAACGGCTGCTGGGGCTGCGGGGCCTGCGGCTGGGTTTGTCCCGCGGCCGCCGCCTCCACCAGCGACTTTTCCTGGTTCAAGATCTCCACCAACTTCATCAACAGCGAGTTGGCGTTGGAGTCGATGTCGCGGATCATCTCCGTGGGCACCGTCAGCGAGGTGTTGCCGTGGACCACCTCGTTGTACTTGATCTTGATGATCACCATCGTCAAGTTCTTGAAGATGTCGCGGCAGGTGACGGCGGCGTCGCACCGGTCCACCAACAGGTTCAAGATGTTGAGGGTTTGTGAGGTGATGGTCTTGACCTCGAAGATGGGGTTGAGCTCGCGCACCTCCTCGCAGTTGTAGATCGAGAACAAGTACAGCAGCCCCGCCATGAACAAGTTGTGGACCGCGGCCCAGGTGAAGTTGATCAGCTTCTTCATCAACAACTCCTGGTACACCTCGATGAGCCCGCGCGCCGCCTTGGACACCTGCAAGAAGTCCTCCGTCAGCAACAAATGGTTTTTCGGCAGCAACCCGTAGAGGTTGAGCAATGCATGGTAGTAGTTGAGGTCGAAGAACCGGGTGTTGAAGTCGCAGTTCATCTCCTCGGGTTTGCGCGGGCACAGCTGGCGCCACTCGTGCAACCGCCGCAAGATCAGCCCGCGCCACTCGTCGACGCTCTTGAACTTGCGCGGCAACTCGCAGTTGGTGTACAAGATGCGCTGGAGCTCCAGCTGGATCTGGCGGATCTTGAACATCAGGCACGCCACCCGCTTGTACGACGGGTGGCCCGCAAACTTCTTCTTGGCCAGGATGCACTCCAACGGCACGATCTCGGCGTCGTCGAGCTTCAGCGGGAACGGGGTGTTGATGCTCTGGTCGGGGATCCCGATGGGCCGGTTGAGGTAGAAGCATATCTGCCGGTCCAACAGGTAGGTGCACCAGAAGAGCCGCCGGCGTTTCTCGACAATGAACGGGTCCAAGTCGGTGTGGAGCTTCAGGTTGAGCTCGTTGTGCAACTCGAGGTCGACACAGAGCCGCAACGCCAGCCCGAGCGTGTACCACACACCCGGGTAGGTGGGCCGCATCGTCAGGTACACCGCAAACAACAAGATCCCCAGGAGCGCCTCCAAGTGGTCCGCCAGCGCGTGCACCTTGTCGAAGTACTTGCAGGCGGCAAACCGGAACAGCGCCGAGATCAGGATCGGGTACTGCAAGTGCTTGGCCAGCAGCGCAATGGCAAAGCACATGTTGAGGAAGTACAACGCCTTGTGGTACTTTTTCGGCGGGCGGATCCCCAGAGCCACCTTGCGGATGTGGTCGTCGGACGGGTCGGTGCTGCCCGCGAGCGCCAGCTCGAACTTCTGGATGTACTGCTCGAACCACGGCGCCTCGGCCAACGGCGGCTGCCCGGTGGGCCCGGGGGTCTGGCTCGGGTGCATGATGTAGTCTGCGTTGACGGCGGTGTTGTTCAGAGCGAGCGAGAAGTCGGCAAACTTGTACGGCCCGTAGATGGGGATAAAGTAGTTGCGCATGAACTCCTCGCGATGGACAATGGGCAACTGGGAGTTCAGCTGGGCAAAGTACACCTGGAGGAACTCGAGCGCGGTGATCTTGGGCGGCAAGATCGCTGGCAAGATGGGCACCAGCTGGGAGCCCACGGTGGTCAGGTCGCGGCGGCCCAAACTGGGGTTCTGCAAAATCGGGATCAGCTTGCGGTTGTTGTTGACTCGGACGGCCGTCAGCATCAAACGCGAGAACGAGATGTTCTCGGCGCCGGCTCCGGTGTAGTCTCCGCCCTCGTCCGCGGCCACCAGCCCATTGCCCACCACCTTGGCCCGCTTCAGCTGGGGCTGGTCGCCGACGTTGATGCCGTTGTCGCGCAACTGCAGTTCGAGGGCCTTGACCCGGTCTTCGAGCTGCAATGTGTACAGTCGCAGCACCTCGCGGCCCACCACGGGGTCAAACACGATACACTCGGCCCCGATCTTGGCACACTTCAGGCACTTGGGGAAGTTCTGGTCACACTTGATCTTCTTGACACGGCAGCGCTGGCACGCGGGGATCTTGGTGACGGCGGCGTCCTTGGACACGGGCTCGTCGCCGTTGGCATCGTCCGCTGACCGTTTCATACTAGGAGACACTTTTTTTGCCAATGGTGGCTATTTGAAACCCCAGCCGATGCATTATAAGTTACCGTGCAGATGTGCATGCAGTTAATCGGGTTGGCTGCAGGACAGTCTTCGGAATTTACCGACGGCCGGGCGACGAGCACGGGGCGAGGCCGGGCGGTGGTGGGCAGCGGTGGGGGGCGCCTAGAGGTGTTTTAGAGGTCGGTGGGTTCGTGGTGGGCGCGTGGTTTGCGCTGTCTGCCGCGCGCGGGCTTGCGGTGGGGGCTCAAGCGGCATGGCTTGTTGTGTCGAGTGCAACTGACGCCCGGTGAGCTCCTGGTGGAGGGGAAACCACGCCGGAAGTATCCACTAGGGCCCGCTCGCAGGCTACGCTGGGGAGATATCGAGCCCGAGTCCCGCGTGTTGCTATTTGACTCGGTATGCCACCCCCTGTTGTGTTTACGAATCGTACCCCACACTGAGGACGGGGGACTGGGTTAGGTGGACGCGAACAACGGGGTGCGGTGATTGCACGTGCCGGTGGTGACTACACTTCCCCCTGTGGTGTCGCTCGCGCTCGCGACTGCCGCCTAGCTCGTGATGGTAGCCGTGTCGTCTTCCCCGCCATTCGCTGGCATGCATGTGGCAAAAAGAAATGGGGGCGGGAACGATGGACTATTGTAGGCTCACACGGATAAAACGACGGTGTAAACCCGCGTGGTTTGCTGCTGTCGCGGGCGACGTGTTTCATGTCGTGGCTACGGTGAGGGCAGCGGGTCTCGTAAAGTGGTGCGGCTGCATTGCAGGCCACGCTTGATCGCGTACGCTCGACGCTAGCGCTAGTCGCTGGCTCCTACCCTTTGCTGCGGATATAGACCTGTGGGGGCCGGAACCGGCTTCGCTGACATATCGATGGGTGGCCTCGGGAGTAATATGCGCCTCGGGTTTAAAACGCGACTGTTGCAGCGGCGAACCGAATAGTTCCCGATTGGGGTATACACTACGGGCTAGAGTTGCGGGTCCAGAGGCTTAGTGGTGGGGTGGACGCGACCCAGAGGCACGGTAGCTCGTGTCTTTGGGGTTTTAGTGGTCTTTTTAGTGGTATTTTTGGTCTCTTCGCTATTTGTTTTGATGTTCCTCCACCATTGTAATTACACCAGTCGTGAGCGATGCATGGGCGCCACGACAGTCCTGCGGAAAACAATTGCCGACTCGGGCTCCATGCATTGGGGTAACGGATTGTGTGAGTGCCTGACGAGTGACAGGCGTTGTGACTGACTGGGAGTCACGTTGTAGAGAACATTCGCGTAAGCGTGTCTGAACGCGACACGGCTCCGAGATCACCCGGAGTTCAAGAATGTGGGGTCCGCCTTGGCCCAATGCGGATAACGACCGCGCTGCCAGCAGGGGGTGCCCGGACTTGGCCCGGTGTTCGTACTAGTGACTCGGAGCCTATTGTGTTGTGATCCGTAACGTGGGGTATTAAAGTTGGGGTATTAAACTTTTGAGTACGCGACACAAGTGTCGATCCCTACGTCTTCGAACCTAGTCGCAAATCGTTTCCTGGGTGGTGCATATCCGATCCGGCTTGTAAACACCGACCCATATCGCCAATTGGGTGGATCTAAGCCCCCTCAAGGCCGAACGCTTTAGCCAACTGGGTACGAACCCCAAATAACGTATTTGGCGAGGATTACGAGTTATACCGCTATACATCCGCTAAAGTTCACTAGCGTAAACATGCATTTCCGACGCAAATCGTGCTTCGAGCAACCAATTGATCTACTCGTCTGAACTACTCGTCTGAACTACTCGTCTACACTTTCTACCCAGTCCGTGTATTATTGTCTATTCCGACTTGCCCGTCGTGAGGAGTCCCCGGTTGGGCTTCACCCACACGTAGTACATCCACACGTAGGGGACAAAGTCGTCAAGGAGCTCGACAAAGAGCGAGTAGACCACGTAGTGGTCCAACCCCTCGATGCCACCGATGTTTTTGAATCTCTCGCCCCAGTTAAAGTCGTAGCTAAGCGTCAACTTGAACGCCCACAGCAAAAGCTGCACCAACAACGGGAGCACAAGCACCACCGTGAACAGCTGGCGGAACGCCGAGCGGGTCTCCTCGGACACCACCGGCGGCACAAGAATGCTCTTGGTCTCAAAGTAGTCGTAGATGGTCCACGCAGTCACCACCGCCCACGCCACCATCTTCACGGGCTCCACCGCCTTCACCACCCACTGGGGCACCGCCAAGTCGTGCAGCGTCGGGTTCAAAAACGACGGCACCGCGGGCGAGTGCAAGAACTTCATGTTCAAGAGATCCAACACCAACATCGCCACCACAAGCGTGCGGACCTTCTTCTTCTGCGAGTCCAGCCACTGGCGGTGCAACGTGCCGTAGCCCAGCGCGAACAACCACAACCACGCCACCTGGCACACCTCGATGATCCCGCGCAACTGCATAATCACATAGTCGTTGAAATACAACTTGCCGTGGTCGGCCACCGCGTTTTGCACCCACAACCACGTGAACTGAATAGCCTCGGCCACCGTGATGGGAGTGAGCACCCCGTACACCAACAGCTTGGTCACGAGCGAGGGCGCGTTGAAGCGACGCGCCGTGAGCACAAACGCCACCAACAACCCTGCGAAAAGGAAGAACTTCACGGTGGACACCCGCAACTGCACCATTGCGTAGAGAGGCAAGTACCCGTTGGAGTTGACAAAGTGCACGTGCAAGTCAGCATCGCCGGGACCGGTGTAGACACACCACAAGTCCAGGTCCTTGGGCATCAAGAGAAGCTTCACCTCATCCCCAGTGAGCTTCCCGTTCATGTGGGTGATGTGCTCGGCCGCGGGCTCCTTGAAGGCCCCGTTTTTGAACAATTGTTTGGCAGAGCCGTCGTCGATAGCACCGTAGTAGTCGAGCGGCAACCCCAACTCCTTGTGCTGGAACAACGGGAAAATGAACACGGGGGTCGCGACCTGGTTGGGCTGGTTGGGCGCCCGCAGCACGGTGATCGATACGGGCTTCCCTTCGCGGACACGGACAAACTCACACAGAGCGCCACCGTCACGCTCGATGGTGTGGAGAATCGCTGACACCGCAGCGAACACGAAGAACCAGAGGTGGAACGGCGCCATTTGGAGACTAACGTGGTGGGACCTGGTTTTAGTTTCTCCCTCGGCTCCGTGCAGGAGCATGTGCCAGGGGTCATAACATAAGCGAGGGGGACACGAAGGCGGACGAGAGGTGTGGCTGGTGGACACGGGGCGGGGTACGGTGGGGTGGGCGGGGAGAGATTACTGGGTCAAGGTGCTACGGCGTCTAGTTGGGCGCTGGGCTAGGGGGTCAGTTCGTGACTGCTGCCAAGGCGACGCGTTTGAGGCGTTCCCAGAAAAGTCTCGCACGAGCTAAAAATGGCTACGCGGAAGGGGCCACGGGTATGACTGTAGGGGCGGTATTGTGGGTGGAGAGGAAGCGAACAGGATGTGTTGTTCAAAAGTTGCGGTTTTCGGCTTTTTTGCGGGTCTGGACACTTAGTCATCACCGATTACAGGGTGACAGGGACACTATCCAACCACGTCACTACAGGGGTACGTACTAGGGAGGGGTAGCGCGTCAGGTGAGACCAGTAGGCTGCATTAGGTGGCCGACAGATAATTCTAGATTGGCTATTGACACTACTTGACAGGGGTGACAGGGGGTGACAGGTGGTGCTCGCATCAACAATCGATCAACAGGCGCCCGTCCGTAAGCGCAATGCCCACTGATGTCATACCACGACTTCAACGGAGCAGATCGATGTAAGATGCAACAAGACGGCTGTCACGTGACCCAGACAGGTAACATGCCCACGAGTCGATGAGCCAACCAGCCACCGCCAATACCTGTCAATCAACTATCTAGCACCCTTCGTTTCGTTCCCGCGTAGTCTCTGTTCTCCGCTCCCCTCGCCCTCCTCTTGGTGCGGCGCGCGAAATCATCGCGGCTCATCGGCTCGTAACGCCAACCACTCCCACCACCACATCCCCACAACAAACCCCATGGTGTCAGAAAGGGCACAGCTTCTCCACGAGAAGATGCTGGAGCTGCCCAGCTCCACGCTCTTCAGCATGCCCGAGCTCCGCAACTTGATCCATGCCCAAAATGACATGGAGCTTCTTAAGTTGGGCCAGGAGTTGGTCGATTCCAAGCTTGTCAAGTTGATCAAGCAGGGTGATGACCTCAAAATGCAGGTGGTGCTGGTCACTGAAGCCACAAAGATCTCCAACATGTCCGGCGACGAGGCCATGGTCTACCAACACATCGAGGCGCTGGGCCGTGAAGGTATTTGGACCAAGACGCTTAAGATCAAGACCAATTTGAATGCCACCGTGGTGAACCGGTGCCTCAAGGTGTTGGAAAACCAGCGGTACATTAAGCTGGTGAAGCTGGTGAAGCACCCCACCCGTAAGATCTACATGTTGTACAACCTCCAGCCGCTGACAGACGTTACCGGTGGCCCGTGGTTTACCGACTCGGAGCTTGATACTGAGTTCATTGACCTGTTGTTGCTGTTGATCTGGCGGTTTATTGCCCTGAAGACTTTCCCCGTGGCGTTCCAGAAGCCTAGTGGGGACGTCAACTTGTTCCAGACGCTGCTGAACCAGTGGGTGGCGTTGGATCTGGTGATGGAGTTCATCACTGTCAACCAGGTCACCAACATCGACCTCACAAAGCTGGACATCCGAGATTTGTGCGACGTGCTTGTGTTTGACGACAAGCTAGAGCAAGTGAAGAACCACGAGGACGCATTCAGAGCCACCTGGCAGTCGGTTCGCGAGGCCGGGTTTGGGAAACAGTGGACCGAAGACGTCAACAGTGCATTGGTGAACCAGAAGTTGAAGCAAGAGCTTCTCGACCAACCGTTCCTGATCTTCGACTGGTACGACGCAGAGCCGGTGGGCGAGCCGGAGGATACCATTTATTTGGACGCGTGGGCCCACAGTTAGCATATATAATACGAATGAAGGATAGAAAGGGTATAGTCAGTGCTTTCGGTTGTCGGGTAACCCCGAGCGGAGACTTGAGCTGAGGCTGGAACGAAGACTCGAGGGGCCTAATCCAGACAGAGACATGCTTGAGTGTATGCTGGAAGTTAGTGTCAGTAGTGACAGCGTGGTGAATGCAATTTGGGAGGTGTCCCCAGTGAAAGCCACATTGACCATCCAGAGCGCAGCCACCATCAACCCCAGTAGTAGGAGGGTGTGGATGGTGGCTTCAACGAGTTTGACGGCAACAACAACGGCAAAACACACGCTGCCGACCTTGTGGGTGCTTGTGGTGGTGATCATGGAATAGGTTGTGTGTAGTAGCAATAAAGGAAAGTGAAGACGCTAAGAAATTGGAGGGTGGTTCTTGGTTGTGGATATAGCGTCATATACTAAGAACGGCTGGTCATAATTGAAGAAAGTGAAAAATGGCCGAGTAGTGGGCACTGGCTTTGAGGGGTCTAATCTTTGGTGCGTATCGAGCTTCCAAGAGGGGTGGCTGTTAAGGTAGGTCGAGCACGTTCTTGTGCGAATAATCACCCTTGATGGTAGGTCTAATCCTAGTCCGAGCAATGGTCTGTCTAGGTGTTTTGTGGACCAAACGCTAAACGGTGGCGAAGAAATCCTCCACCGTGTTTGGTTGCAGAATCTACAACCAATGTGCTTAGTAGGGACAGGTCATTACAAGATACCTACTCCCATAAGTTACTTTCCACTTAGCTGTGGTTTGCTTCCAAGGCGGGGTATCGTCAGGGTGACATGATCTAAAGTGGCTTAACGACTACGACTTTCAATACTTCTACGTTCACACAAGGGAATATCCGTTCATATTTTCGACGACATAGAACTCCGTATCGGCTATTCAGACTATTGAGAATTACATAAACACCGGAAATGTCTCTCTTTCTCAATAATGAAGCTCACTCTTTTCACTCTCGCTCTTGTCCCCACCTCGCTCGCTGCTGAAGGCATCAAATTGTGGAACCAAAAGAGCCTGGGGAACCTTGACCAGATAAGATGCTATGCCACCGCTGATAACAACGACGGGTGCGTTCACGCTTGCAAGCGTCAGCAGCTGGCGCACGTCTTTTTCAACGACGGCAACTGGTGGGCTGGCACCCACTTCGGACGCTTCACCGACCCCCGCAACAACCAGAAGCAATGGTTGAATATCTGGCCGGAATCCGATCACACGTGGGGCCTCTTCCGTGAAAATGGCGACGGCAGAAAGATTGGTTGGTGCCTGAAAACCAACGACCGGTCGTGCACGTGTAGCGGTACTGGAAGTGGGAGCGCCTCGGCCTTTGCGTACTGCGTTATGTATGAATAAACTTAAACAAAACGTATGTTTAAAAGAATAAACATTCTAAACCTTATCACACTTCTTCCTTTTGAACCAGTATTTCGTGTTCTCTCTCCATCTATTTTGCAGCCATTTACGCGGCTCAAACGTTCGTACAGGATCGCACTGAGGCAACACGAACACCACCACCAACCCCACAACCGTATCACTATAGCATGTCCGAGGCAGAAGCCGTGCCACAGAGGAAGGTACTGAGGCGACGAGCCCTACAGGAGTTCTACAACCTCGAAAACAAATCCAAAGAATCGTCGCCGGACCGCCCGTCAGACCTGGCAGAGTCGCCTCTGGTGGAGCCGTCCACCGATGAACCCATTCGCAAAATCGACGATGTAGCGAAGTTTGTACGTACCGCCCCGATTGAGGAGATCCTTGCTGCCCGCAACGAGATCACCACCAAACTCAACAGCCAGGAGCTGGAGAAAAAGAGCATCATTTACGACAACTACTACGAGTTGATCAAGCTCAGCGAGACGCTCACCACGCTTACCACGCCTTCAGCAGCGCTGAAACAACGCGGAGACCTCCTGGTGAAGTTGTCTGACCCCCTGGTGGACGATGACCACTTGGACAAGGCGTTGGCGGACCTCGAGACGTTTGTGTCGGAGTCGCTGGTGTTGGGACGCAAGTTTGACGAGATCATAGGTGCCAACGACGACGCTGCTAGCATCACCACCATCCGTGAGCGTCCCGAGGACACCGAGGTCGTCAAGGAGATCGACTACGTGTTGAGTCAGCAGCGAAACAAAGAGTTGGCCCACAAATTGGCACTGGTGCCCGCGGGGAACCCGCTCTCCAAGTTCGAGTTGGACCAGTTGCGCAAGAAATTAGATGCATAACCCTATATAGTCTATAAATCGTCCACCGAGTGGGCCTTGAACTTTTTGCCCAGCCGCTCAATCAGCCGAACTTCGAACCGACTGCCAATGAGGGCAAACCCGTAGGCGTCGTCCAGGGTGCCTGCCCCTTCCGGCTCGGCCACGTCAAACTCGAAAATCGTTCCCTTTTTCGGGACCATCCGAAGGCCTCCAATGAGCTCCAGGGGAGTGAAGGACTCCTGTTCGCTGCTCCACGGCCGTGCGTCCGGCCCGCGGGGCACCACCATGACGAACGAATGCTGGGAATCCCACACCACAATGCCTCTCATCCCCACTAACTGGGGGTTCTTGGCTTTGGTTACCGTGAGGAGACACCCGTTGTAGTCGGCCAGCGCCAATTTGGGGAGCACCACCGTGGATGTGACGCTGCCAGCGTGGATGAGGCCCCACGCGTAGCTCTGCCACAACCGGTTCATCGGCAAAAAGTCCTCGATCAACGGGATACGGTGGCTCCGAAGCACCTCAGGGGTGATCTCTTTGCGGTGGGTTTGGGCCAAAAGCTTTTGTTTTGTGATGGTCAGCAGGATGTATTTCTTCACCAGGCGGCGGGTGGTGGCTGCCCTGCGTTTGTTGAGGCTCGTTTTGAGCAAAGATGGGCACTCGTCCTTTTTCGGAGCCATCGTGGCCACTCCTGTGAACATGATGGTGGGCTTCTGGTCGCCATTCATGTTGTAGCGGGTGTTGAGGAGCTCCTCAATCCGCTCACCATCGTCATAGCACCGAGTGAGAAGGTGCCGTTCTAGCTCGTTCATCCGGGGGGGGGGTGTCTGTCTGTGGTTGTGATGAGTACACGTGAGCCACACCACGTGCGCATAACCATCAACCGACAAAACGCGTCACCTGCGGACTTTCACGTGACCGTTGCAAACAGGGATAGCGGGAGAGTGCCCCGTGTCATCAGGGGGTAAATTACTAACTGAGAATTTCGGGCCGACATGCCGCTCGTGGTGGTCGGCACGGCACCGTATGGCCACCCCGCCCACAGTGTGGCTCAGCGGCACCCGCCCGCCACCACGGTTACGGTCACACTGTGTAGTTCCGAGCCAGCTTATTCTTATCTAAGGGCATGATTGCAAACCCGCCTGCATATGTCAAACAAAAGTATGGGGTAATGACTCACGACAGCGAGTATATAGCTCAGGGTCCTGCCCCTCTGTTCGGGAGGTTTACCTCGCAGCAAATTTATGAGTACCTCCGGTTACCGGAATTCTACCCCCGTGATGTGCCGGCACGACTACGTGCACCATATCCACTCGCTTCGTCTGGCCCCGGCCCAAGCGTCGCGGCCTCACGACGCCCAGCGGCCTCGCACCCTGCCGCCGGTGTGGATGGAGGTAGAGGAGGCCCAGTGGGGTCAGTTGATTGAGCAGTGGTGGAACAAATGATGGCTTTGTGTATACGTTTCAACTAACCCTTGCATTTTGACCACCCTCCGCTGGCCCGCTGGTCCGCGCTTGGACCGGGCTCGGAGGGTCACTGCATCCCTTTGTGTAATATTGAATAAGAAATGACACTCGCGACAGACAACCTAGTAGCGATGATAAAGGAGTTGATAGAGATAACGATAGGAAGAGTAGTGGGAGATGTAACTGGTAATTGTGATATGGTGTGGAGTTGCAGAGTTTGACCCGCAGTGTTGGTTTCTTTTTGGTTACAGGGTACCTACCGCTCAAGGACACGTCGAAAGAGAAATGAGGGGAAGCGTTGACGTGGCTCACGGTGCTTTTAGCTTTAGTGTGGGGAAGTTTACACCAGTGGTGATGGCTTATCATCTGAGATTGTCAGACATGATAGCACTGTGACACTAGTTCAGTGATCTTATCGCGTGTACCAGTCGAGAGAAGTTGAGGAACACGTTCCTGTATGAGTAAACGCTAATAACCGGTTTGCCGTTTGTTTACTTCTTTCACACGCTTTGTTGACGTATTTGGTGTCGTACATCTAGTTTCATCCCCACTTTATGCATACAAAGATGGGCATCAGCAACGTCCAACCAGGGTGGCAAAATTGAATCTTTTAACTACTCACAAGACCATTCCATTTCACATCAACGGAGAAAACCCGTGTCTGAATTCGATATCACTTGTACCATCGAGATGTGTCTTCTCACCCTAAGCGAGATGGAATGTTTTGAAGTTGTGTCAGACTAGGTCGTGACTCACTACTTCCCAAAAATACATCAGTCGGAACACTGTTTCGCTGGAAGACACCCCATCAACCCATCAGACAGTGCGGAGTCGTATTTTCGCGTTTGTGTTCCCAAATAAGCGGTTAAACGCCTCAGGTGCAGATGTGCTGCAAATAGCTCCGAACGGTCAGAAAGTAAATCAATTTCTTGGGTACTTAATTGATCGAAATAACGCTTTATAATACATAGAACAGAAATTAAAAATTCATTAATACTCCCAGAGCATCTTGGCTTCGCCAGTCATATCACTCCACTCCTTGTCGCCCGCTGCATTTGCATCCATGGAAATGTTTTGCAATCTGCACATGCGGTACTGGTCTTCTGTCAACTTCTCATGGATATGGTCGGGCGCCTCAACAAACGTAATGCCAAGGCCCTGGTCCATGTGGTACTCCAAGTGGCAATGGAACAACCACACACCAGGGTTGTCGGCGCGGAACCGGAGAGTAAGCGACCCAAACGGCGACAACGCGACGGTGTCCCGAACAGGGAAACACGAATTGTTGTAGCGCTTGCCATCTTTTTCAATGATCTGGAAGTTGTGGCCATGCATGTGCATCGGGTGGCGCATTTCGTCGGTGTTCTTGATTACCAACTCCACCGTCTCGTTGTATCCAAGAATGTAGGATGACGTTGAGTTGCCATAGATGGCCAGATTAATCTTTTCCTCTTTGGGAGCAGCCATGGCGGTGAAGAGCGAAGGCACTTGGGGGGCGTTGTAGGTTTTCCCGTTGAAGGTGTGCCAGATCATAAACATCCCTGCCTTAGCGGAGGGTGCGGTGTAAGGCTGGGGCAACGTGTCAACCCGAAGATTGATCTGGTAGTCCGCCTCAGGCAACATAACGGTGTCGTGAGTAGGCACAATTTCGTCGTCCTGGAAAGAAATGTTGAAGGTGCTAACGGGAATAATGGGCGCGTTCTTGGGCAACGAGTCGTTGTACACCAAGTAACCAGTCTGATTGAACTCCGGGGTATACGCAGGGTTCTTGAAAGGAGGTGGGGCCACGGGGAAGCCATCAGGTCCAACAGGAGGGTTGGCAGCAGGTGCCTCCTCTCTGATTACTGGAGCATCGCTAAGAAGAAGCCTCCGCTTACCCTGCTTGTCTACAGGATCCTTGGCTGCTTCCTGTTCGGGTGTGGCGCCTAACGTGGTGTTGGGGTCGATGAATACGCCAATGACGAAGTTCTTGCCCGGCTGAGCCTTTTTAGTCTTCACCAAGATGCTCATACGTTGGCCAGGAGTAGTGTGGAGAAGTTTAGCGGGCGTAGGCTCAACCCACACACCGTCCACCTCCACCACCACCATCTCGTGGTCTTCAATGTTGAAGTACCGACCGGCCATGACACCGGTGTTGGCAATCCGCAATAAGTACGTCCTATTAGGCTCGACCTTCCATTCCAAGGAGGTAGTTTCGTTGAGCAACAACAGAGCTGGATTCATCTCTCCGAATGTACCTTCGCGAATCGAATTCAAGCACTTCCGGGCCTTGCAATGGTAGTGGTCGGCAAGAGAGAGAGCCACTTCCTCGTCGAAAGTCCAATTCTGCTTTTTGGCACTCTCCACGATAAACATACCACGCAACCCGTCTCCATATTGCGACATCAGGTGCGAGTGGTACCAATAGGTGCCCAGCTGGGTCAAAGTGAACTCGTAGGTGAAGGTTTCGCCGGGGGCAATGGGGCACTGTGATACCATGGCCGCACCGTCCATCTGGTTCAGACCTCGCTGGAAGAGACCGTGGAAGTGAAGCAGCGTTGTCTCGTTGATATTGTTCAAGAGGGTTATTTTGACGGTGTCACCCTCCTTGGCGCGAAGCACAGGAAGAGGCCAGGTACCGTTCCACCCAATCATTGGGCGCTCGTGCTTTCCGTCTGGGTTCACGTTGACCCATGTCTGATTGAATGTCCAGTGATGGACGGTGGCTTTCGGGTCGCGTAACGGAGTGTGAGTATGAAAGCCAAAAATAATGGCCCATATCCACGCAAAAATGTCATTCAAATGCATATGGAAATCAAACTAATGGGATTGAAAGGAAGAAGGATACACTAGTAGTTCTGAGGGGGTTGGAAATGGAGCAAAAGATTGTTGTTCGGAAAACGAAGGGTCGAAAGCGAAAGGAACGAAGGCGAAGGAACGAAGGCGAAGGAACGAAAGCGATTAAAGTTGCGGGGTGGTTGCTACCAAAGTGGTATAGCAATCTCAAGGGCCCACCAGGGCTATTTAAGCTTCAAGCCCGTCGCGTCCACTAAAATGGTGGGATTGTTTATGCAACAAATGCATGCAAGATCACGAACCGCCTCAAAAATAACGAGTTGTCGCAAAATAATTACGCGGCTGATGTGTTCGAGAATGGACTTGGCGTGGTTTCCGAAGAGACATGCATGCCTTTTAGCCGCTTTTCCCATGAGAAGCCGCAAGTAGCGTCAGAGCGTGTGCTTGATGCGGCACAAACTGTCGGTCTTCCATTGAGAGAGCCACGGCGCAGTTTCGGGATTTGCGTAGAGTGGTGTGACCAGATTTCAAGTTGGTGGGCCCTGGGAATGACACCCACGCGTTGTTTACTGGCTGCAATTGTCGGGGTTTGGATCGGTGGGAAACCGGTACTTGGACCCGTCGAGCGACTACGCAAGGGGAAGGATCACTCCATCGTATTGTGCACTTATTGCGTTATTATTAGAAGCACACATTAGGTCGCCGAGCCACTTCCAATTTGGGAACAAAGGCGGGAGTTTTCGTTAGCTGAGGTTGGCTAAACAGGTGGGCACCACGGTTCTTGGAAGAGGGAGAGGCCTGTGGCTGGGCGGCAACGTGGGGACCGGGGTTTGAGGATGCGCGTTTCATGGTGTGTGGACGCTACACGTATACCTCGTGTTTAAGCGAGTTTGAAATTGGTTTGTTATGGTTGGACCATGATCTGACCACAATATTTTTGTCTTCGTGCTATGGCAGCAATTAGGTTTAACTCGAAAAAGACGGCGGTTGCCGTCAAGTCGCTCGTTAGTGGGACAAACGGCGGTCTGCCCGCGTGTAGACTTTGCAGAGACGAGCTTTGCTGACCTTTCGAGCGAGATCCCTACTTCGTATTATCAGACGCGCAATACACGAGAAATCGTTTAGCGACGACCGCCCCTTGGACCACAATTTCGGACAGAAGAGCGATGTGGGTTCTACCATGTCGTGGTCCTAGGTTGGCTCGTCTAATGCTATGCGTGTCTTGCCTTATACTCTCCTTCTATAATGTATACTCCCGTGCTGGGCTCTCTGGGGGACCAGCCCCCCAATACCTCGGATCCCGCTTTCATCCCCGCATTACGATCCCTCCGCCCGTCACATGGGGACCAGGTATGATACTTTCTAGGCAACCGTTTCTTCCATCTTAACGTCCTCTGATACCGGTTCCGGCTTGATCTCGGGAGCCGGCGAGCCGTCCTCGTAGACCTGGACCGTGTAGTTTTGGAGCTTTTGCGTGATTTTGTCCTCCAACTCCAATTTGTTGGCGTCCAACTGGCCGAGCGACCTCAGAGCCTCGTCGTTGAGCAAACTCAACCATCCGTTGTGCAAACACCGTCTCCGGTCGTGGTCACACACATGCTCGATATTTAATTCGCCATCTTCACCAATGACCTCCTTTATGTCCCGGTGATAGCCGCATATGTCGGTCTTTTTGTTTTTCACCGGGTGGGCCTCATTATATCGCTTAATGGCATCTTTCACCCGCCCATAAAGGGCAATCTGCTCGTCGATTTCTCCGCTCTGAGCCGCAACCGCTGCAAGCTCTTGGTTCAACTTTGCTAGCTCCTCCGCTAAAACTGTGGGTAGTTTCAGGGGGTCGCCATTGTGGAAGGCCACCACCTCGGGAGGCTGCGGGAGGTTCTGGCCTAATCTCATGAGGTGCTCCTGCAGAGTGACCGAGTCGACAATGCGTTTGGTGTCCCCCAGCATGTCTAGAGCCTCCTTCATATAGGCCAACCCGTGCTCGCGACTGCAGTACTTCGACTCGGTAACTGGCTGATTACACCAGCTGAGACGGCACTTCCGCTTCCACATCGTGGTTCCGATGCCCTGGGACTCGCAAAAGGGACAAAAAAATCGTGATACCAACGGTGACCACTCCTTTTTGATCTTCAAACAGCGGAAATGGAACCATCCCTCGCACCCATCACAACACACCATGAGGGCTCCCCGGTCTGGTTGGCGACAAACACAAAAGAGCTCGTCGCCATACTGGTTGTACTTCGGTGCTGCCTTGTACTTTTCGTAGTTGAAGTCGGCCATGGGTGTGTAGGGCACTGTCCAGGCGTACTCTTCTTGATTTGGCCTTAGTTCTGGATAGAGTTACGCGTCGTGCGGCTCACGCATCAGGGGGCCTAACCATGGCTGCAAATTCCAGGAGGACGGAGGAAGAGAGGGACGACGCGAAAAGCGGTGTCCGGGTGTGCTTTGTGGTTTGTTGTGGATGGCTCTTAGTTCTAGCTTGGACGGGATAGGTCACTTCCTGTTTTGGTCTTTAATTGTTATCGTGTCTGCCTTAGTCACCAACCAGTTCATCGAAGCGTAGAAAGATGTATAACACCCCCGTCTACGCAACAGCAATAGACGCGTTCTGCAACAAGCCTAATCCGTCATGGGTGGCACCACCCCACGCAATATATAAACAGCTCTATCCCTAGCTTTTGCCTTTCATTCATTACTATCATGAAGGTCTCGGTAATCGTGTTTGAGGACGACCACATCGATGTGGACCAAGTTTTAAACCGCTTAGAGGCCATTGACGCAGCCTCTGTCACCCGAAGAATGTTTGTTTTGGGGGGTTCTATCCGTGCTGATGTACGTCAAGATGACCACCACTTGTTGACTGCGTCGACTGCTGGTGTTTCGCTGGTTTTCTCTTCGCCCACGCCTGACCACAGGGGTCGCATTGAGGTTCAAGATACTCCCACACCTAAGCCGCAAGCGCCTAAAGTACCTAAAAAGAAGAGACCTGACGTAGTTAAAGGTGTCAAAGGAATGAAGCCCCCGTTCTTCCCTCGTGAGTCGTTTGAATCGCGTTCTCGGGACAATTCTGCTCCCGCAAAACTGGGGTCTTCCGTTTTCGACGACAAATCTGATGCCAACAAGGAGAATATTGATCCCGAGATCGCTTGCGCCTCTCAAGAAAACACCGGCGTAGACGACGACTGGTCGAAGAAACTCAGCTTATTAAAGGATTTCAATGCGAAGGCTCAACCTGCTAAAAACGACAAGGGGCCCCGCAAGCAATCTGCTAGTATTGTGCCAAAGTCCCAAGCTCCTTCTCCTGAAGAAACGAGAAAGTGGACGGCAGCGGGCCTGCTCACAGCCTGGGAGCTTCATGAGTTTGCCCGTGAGCTCGCTGCGGCCTGGAATATTCCCCGTGAGCCTGATCCTGAAAGAGTTACTGAGGCACTCGGTAACCTCGAAGAGTTCTACAATGTCATGTGTGATGACTCCCTCTACGAAGGGGTGTCTGGCTTTGACCGAGAAGTGTTTAAACAAATGGTAAGACGTGGATCACCGCGCAGCTTCAATGTGTGGCAGAAAGCCAGCCGTCGGTTTTCCCTCGTCACGATTCCGAAATACTTGGCGTTCTACCGTGCTTGTGAAGTGGCAGGTGTTGAGCCTGCTGTCATCCCCGCCAAAGGGGTGAAGCGGAAGTTTAGCCTTGTGTGAGTCTGCCCTGGTTGGAGATATGTAGCCATCTGAGATACGTAGCCACCCGTCGACAACTTGGTCGATAAATAAACCAGTAAGCTACCCTGGGGATCTTCCAACAAGATGACCCACAACCAGTTTATTTCTTCACATCAATCTCTCGCTTATCCACCCATGAGGCTGACTCGCACCAGGTGCATCTCCAAGCCGCACCGGAAAGCAGCACTTCACCAGCATGAAGATCGCCGTCAATGGGTGTTGCCACGGCGAACTCAACACTATATACGCCCTGGTCCCCTTTGACACCGATCTACTACTCATATGTGGCGATTTCCAGGCGTTCCGCAACCCAGCGGACATGGAGGCAGCGCTGATACCGCAGAAGTACCGGCAGATGGGAGACTTTCACGAGTACTACACCGGGGTGCGGGAGGCACCGGTGCTCACCCTCGTGGTGGGAGGCAACCACGAGAGCCTGAGCTACATGCAAGAGCTTCGCTACGGGGGGTGGTTGGCCCCCAACATATACTACCTTGGGGATGTCGGCGCGGTGTGGTACCGGGGGGCGCTTATTGGCGGGCTTCTGGGCATTTTCAACTACCACTCGTTTATGGAGGGCGCTCAGGAGCGCCTCCCGTATTCGCCTTCGGAGTTAAGACTGGTGTACCACACCAAGCCGCACCACCTTCTACGGGCCCTCCTCCTCCCCTCCGACGGGATAGACGTCTTCATGAGCCACGACTGGCCCAATTGCATTGAGCACGATGGTAATGTAGCGTCGCTCATCAAGCGCAAACGGTTCTTTGCTGCTGATATCTCCCGAAGGTGTCTTGGTTCGCCCGTAAGCCGCATATTGCTTGACCAGTTGCGGCCAAGACGGTGGTTTTCAGGGCATTTGCATGTGCAGTTTGCGGCGACGGTAAAGCACGGGGCCCCGGTGGCTCCGTTGAACGCCAACGAGATTGCTATTGACGATATGGACAACGACATGGACGACTTGGCTGGAGAGGAGACTGGTGAGGAGAGGAGTGAGGAAAGTGCCTCTACTCTGTCCTCTGCACATCCCAGTGCTCGCACCACGGAGTTCTTAGCGCTTGATAAACCCGGTCGGAAGCGCAAGTTTCTCTCGGTGGTCGAGGTAGAGCCGTCCAATCCGTCGCATCCCAGTGCCAACAGCGACGATTTGTGGTACTACGAGGAGATGCCGCGCATCAACCAGGTGGTTGACGCATTCGAGCCCATCAGAGGGTCGAGAACCCTCCTCGAGTCTCCGCTATCGTGGCCTCTACTACAGCAGGCCGCAGCCAAGGTGGCGCAGCTCCCAGTGCTCGAGCCCACCCGCGTGCCTGCCAACTTCGAGGCGGTTGCCCCGGCGACCGCCACAAAGTTACAGCTGTGGCCCAATAACCAGACATCGGCCTATGTACAAATGAGGGGTTAGTGTTGGGTGGTTTATAGACAAAAGAAATAGAGTGAGAAATGTGGGGCGATCCAACGGTGGAAAAAAGGGTAATTTTCGTGGGGAAATGGCGGGGCAACGTTGACGTGCTTGGCAGAGTCAAGGTGGCAACCAAACATATTTGCAGGTAGGGGTCGCAGGCGGTTAGCTTACACTTCTCTGCTGACGCTTGCTGATCGACGTACCGGTCTCCTGTCCCCCTTCCTCCCGGTTGCTCTTGTCTTTCTTGTCCTTTTTGCGACGAAAACGGTAATTTTCTGTCATCAACAATCAGCATAAAACGGTTTGAAATAAGGTGGCTGCACCCGAAAGCAAAATAGGCAACTACTCGAGGTAGCATCTCGAGGTTGCTTACCCAGACTCCTTCCGGGAGTCACGGCGAGTCTTCCCGCCGTTACCGAGAAGCGAGCAATTCTGGGCTGCATTCGGCAACAGTGTCTACCGGCCCGAACAAAGCGCCCGCTAATGCCGCCCCCTATTCGTGGTGCCAGCACCTAAAATGGATCTAGAAGATTGTGAGCCCCACTACTATCAAACTACGACTTATCTTGTTCATGTCGTTGTTAGCGAAAAAGGGCATCCTATTGCTTTTGCAACCCGCCGTGAAGAAATGGCCATCGTCCAGCCACACCCGTTTGAAAAGGCAAGTTGCTTAACGTAAAAAACTTTGCTTGTCGCAGCTTAACTGCAAACCACCAGCCGGCTTGTGTGCAGGCGGATTCTCGCGTGACTACCGAAAGATGTTGGGCCGATATTTTTTAGGGTATGCCATGCATGAAAGTGGACTCCGGCTATATAATGTGGGGTTTGCCCGAAATCTGGAGAACAACGACCTTTGGGATCACCATGAGCTGCTGCGACTGTCCCCAAGGCTGCCACGTATACACCAACCGCCCCGTGGTTGGTGACGGTCCCCGTGAGACCTACACCTGCTGGGGGTGCCACAAGCGGTGCAACCCCACGTTCGCTCCCCAGAGAAAGGGAAGCTCGAGCGACAAGCGCGACGAAAAGCTTTTGGAGATGAAGACTATGCGCATGGCCCATATGTCCCGCAATGTGCGGGTGCGTGACGACGTGTGGGCGTGAGGCGAGAATGTTTATAATGATTGGTTTTATGGGTTCAGGCAAACGATGTCGCAGGACGCGACGGTAATTTTACGATAATTGACGATAAGCACAAGACTTAATGATAGCTTTCCGGTAGTTTTCTACCTTTTAATGTATACCCCTATTGGCATATTCCGTTGCATTTTTCGGGAAAAAAATAAGGTTGACGCGTAGAGCAAATCACTCACAACAATAGCTAAAAACAAATGACCGAAAACTGGGGACACCGCGAAATGTGGGGTTGCTCATCGCAGCCAGCCCCCGCGACATGAATTGGTGCTAGTTCAAATCGTAAACCATTGCTAAGGCTGGCTCAACCGTTCCGGTAAATCACGCCAGATTGGCATCGAGATACGCTCTCGCTCCACCGGAGTTACCTGACTTACCCCATGTACCTCCACAAACGCGTGAAACGGTGGGCCCATCAGTGCGTTTGCAGTATAGTGTGATTTTAAAGGAGGGGAAATACGGGATGGAACGTTAGGGCCATCACGCTCATGTCAAACTCTAATTGTAGGAGGAATGCCAGCAATGCTAGCAATACCACGCAGTATGACACCGTCAAAGTCAATTGTCTGGAGATCGGCGGAAGGTAAATACGGCATGAACAAGGTGGTCGAGTACGTTGCGTTAGGCGAATAGGGGTTCAGTAGTTTTCGCTCGTCTAGTATTGGCGGGTTAGATGTAGGTGTGAGGCTAAGGATAAAAGACAGCCCACTACAGGTACCGGCCGGCCTAAAGTTGCCCGAAACCCCTTGAAGCTGAGAAGGGCTCTGAAACAGGGGTAATGCCGTCCTGTTTAGATCGTAACCTGTCTGTTCCTGAAAAGGGTGGGCTTACGAATCTGTGATGGCCCAAAGGCTGAATCTACGGCTGACCAAATGGCTTTGTTCAATCGAGTCTCGCATATTGTGTTCACTGTTCGATTCCTGGCTTTTTCACAGCCACTGATTAACGAGATTTTGCGAATTTTTCACTTCTCCTACAAATCTTCATGTAACCTCTCATTTTTCAAAATTCGTAAAATCTGTGCTTATGTCAGCGCATTTCATCATTCGACTGCCAAGGGGCCATCTACGGCAAATTCCGAGAGGCTGCTAGGGACAATAGGGCAGGGCACCGACTTTTCAGCACAGGCTCCTTGTTTGGTCCCCTTTTCCTTGTCATTTTACCCGGTTGCCCGTATTGTGTCGACCCCTATACCTAGCCGCCAAATAACTACCAAATACGGGGTTATTATCCGCTTAACCCGACAGTTTCGGGTGTAAGTGAAATGCCTGCGACAGGTGAAAACTAGCGGGTGTACCGTAGTAACCACGTTACTAACGCGCCACCCAAGCATTACTAAGGCTTGCCGCGGCATCTTCTCCACCAGTTAAGCCCTGTTCACCGTGTTTGTGCACTTCCGATTACGTCAGCGATGGACCATAAAAAAAATTAAACGTGGCCACAGCCAAACGCCACCCCGTGGCGTTTCTAAGGGCAATGCTCGTATCGCTAACAATCAGGCCCCGACCGTGGCAAACAAGGGTGAATGGACGGGAATGTGCCATCACGTGACACGTGGGTGAGCATGTGTCAAATACGCCCCCATCCGGGCAGTGCTTGTGAAGGTGTGCCGTAGATAGTTCCCATCGATCGACCGGTGTGAAATATGTAAGCGCAATGCACCATGCATCCCCGTACGTCGCCCGATACTCCCCCACGTCCCCTGAAAATCGTGATATACCCCTGAGTCGCCTGATATAAAGCCGCCGTGGCCACCTTTGCACCCCCCACAGCCGTATCTCTGTTTCAGTTGGCCCCTGCACCGTGACGTGGGTTTCCTATTCTTTCCTTTAGATTGTTCGGACTACCTGCAGTCCGGTATTTTCTGGTGTCGTCTGGGCATTATCACCGAGCCGGTGTCTATTCCTGGTTGGGTAATGGTTCCAGAAGTGGCTTCCTATATTTATTTTTCGCGATCCGCTTAGTTTGTCACCATGACCAAGCTTGACGTCGACGCTGTGTTGGCTCAGTTGACGCTCGACGAGAAGGTGGCCCTTCTAGCTGGCCGTGACGCCTGGCTGACGGTCCCTATCCCCAGGCTCGGGGTGCCCGCGGTCAAGGTGAGTGATGGGCCCGCGGGGGTTCGTGGCGGGGGGTTCTTGGCTGGATGCGACGCCAATGCTACCGTGTGTCCCCTGGGAATGGCTGCCACCTTTGACAAACAGCTCTTGCACCACATCGGGCGATTTTTCTGCACGGAGGCCAAGACAAAGGGAGTGTCGTGTATATTGGGTCCCACTTGCAACATTATCCGGCTGCCCACAGGTGGGCGGGGGTTTGAGAACTTTTCTGAGGACCCCGTGCTTTCGGGGTTGCTTGCTGCCGCCATCGTGCTGGGAATCCAGTCGGGTGGGGTGGTGGCCACCATCAAGCACTTTGTGGTTAATGACCACGAGCTGGACCGGCGCTACGTGGACGTGATCACCTCAGAACGGGCTCTCCGCGAGGTGTACTGCAAGCCGTTCCAGATGGCATTGAAGCTCGCGGGGTACAAAGCGATCATGACCAGCTACAACCGTCTACGAGGCACCCACTTGCTGGAGCACCAACACACGCTTGTGCAGATCCTCAGACGCGAGTGGGGGTTTGACGGCTTGGTTATGAGCGACTGGTACGGTACCAACCTGATTGGAGCTGCGTTGGAGGCGGGCCAGCTGTTGGAGATGCCCGGGCCCACCCGCTACCGCAGCGACGCTCTCATGCACATGGCACTGCTGCGAGCGGTGTCGTTCGAAACCATTGACGAAAACGCCCGTCGGGTTCTCCAGTTCGTTAACGACTGCTCGGAGGCGGGGGTCGATCCCGATAAGGACGAGGAGTACAACAACCTGCCGGAGGCGCGGCAGTTTATGCGTACGTCAGCAGCCCAGGCGGTGGTTTTACTTCAGAATGACGGGATTTTGCCCCTCAACCCGGGAGAACGGGTGGCGGTGATCGGGCCCAACGCCAAGGTGGCCATCGACACCGGCGGCGGGCTGGCACTGCTCCAGACGGGGTACAAAGTGACCCCCTACGACGGCATTGCCGCTTATGCTACCGCGGCCCCACCGTGGGCCCAAGGCTGCGTAACCAACATGAATCTCCCCGACTTCCGCGACATGGTGGTGCTGGAGGGGGGCACCCTGGGGATGACGATGCGGATGTACGACTTGCTGGGCGAGCTCTTGTTGAAGCGCGACTGCAACACCACCCGGTTCTGGTTGGACCAGTTCAAGCCGCTCCTGTCGCTTTCGTTCAAGGCCACGTTGACGGGCACCATCGTACCCCCCCACAGTGGCACCTACGAGATCGGGTGTTGTGTGTACGGCACCGCCAAAATCTACTTGGACGACGAGCTCGTGGTCGACAACGCGACCAAGCAGCACCCCGGGAACAATTTCATTTTTGGTATGGGCACGCGCGAGGAGCGGGCCGAGGTGGGGTTGGAGAAGGGCAAGAAGTACTCCCTCCGGGTTGAGTTTGCCTCTGCCCCCACCATGAAGCTTCCGCTCAAGCACGTCGAGGTGGGTGGAGTGTACATTGGGCTCCAGCCCAAGGTGGACCACCAGCAGCTCATCAGGGAGGCGGTGGAGGTGGCCAAGCAGGCGGACAAGGTGGTGCTTGTGATGGGGCTCAACAAGGAGTGGGAGCTGGAGGGGTTCGACCGGCCGGACATGGACTTGCCCCTCAAATCGGATGAGCTCATCAGGGCAGTGGCCGCGGCCAACCCTCGGGTGGTGGTGGTGAACCAGCTGGGCACCCCGGTGCTGATGCCGTGGCACGAGGACGTGGCTGCCATTGTGCAGTCGTGGTACGGAGGCAACGAGACGGGCAACGCCATTGCTGACGTGCTCTACGGGAAGGTGAATCCCGGAGGCAAGTTGCCCATGACCTTCCCTCACCGCTACCAGGACAACCCGCTGTTTGTCACCTTTGGCAGCGACCACGGGCTGATTGTGTACGGCGAGGACGTGTTTGTGGGCTACCGGTACTACGAGAAGATCGAGCGGCAGCCGTTGTTTGCGTTTGGCCACGGGTTGTCGTACACTTCGTTTGCCATCGATGGGGTCGACGTCTCAGTGGCCTGTACCGACGAGATCCACTCGAACGGGAACGGGCACGCCCACAAGGTGGAGCTGGCCAAGGAAAAGGAGGCCAAGGTGCGCGCGCGCGAGGTGCACGTACTGGCCCAGGTTACCAACACCGGCGAGTGTACTGGGTCCGAGGTGGTACAGGTGTATGTGGGCCAGGACCACCCGCTGACGATGCGGCCGGCCAAGGAGTTCAAGGAGTTTGCCAAGGTGGAGTTGGCGCCCGGGGAGCTGAAACGGGTGTCTGTGGCAATCCCGCTTTTGGAGGCCACGCTGTACTGGCACAACGAGCGCAACAAATGGGTGTCGGAGGCGGACTCATTCACGGTGTTTGTGGGGAACGCCTCCAACAATATTGCCGGCACGGGGTCGTTCGAGACGTCCGACACTGTCTACTGGAGCGGGCTCTAGCCGGTGTTAATCATATAGGTATTATCATAGAAGGTAATTTACGAAGCACAGGGTCCAGTTGACACATTTTTACGACGGGGGTTAACTCCGGTGGTGCCCCACGAGGCAGGAATACGCGAAACCAGCTACATCTGCACTATTTCAATGTCTCTTGGTCGTAAATAACTATTCGTAAAATGCGGCTACTTCTTCGCCGGCTTCTTCCAGTAGTACTGCTTGTGGGTGCGGCGGCACGCCCGCAACCCGCCGTGGCCCTTCATCTGCGCCATCAACTGCTTGCGTTCGTGGTCCAGATCGGTTTCCGGCATGTAGTAGTATTCCTCTTCCAACGGCTTACCGGCCGCGTCCTTCCCCTCACGGTAGATAACCCCGATACATTCTACCAGATGCAACAACACCCGCAATTGGTGGATCAGAAGGCGCGACGTCAACTCCAGGATGGTGCGCAAGAACAGCGCCGGGGTCAGCAGCAACCGCGAGAACGCCAAGTGGTTGATCAAGATGTTCTTGGTCTCGGGGATCGAGTCGGTGTCGTCAATCACCTCCTCGGGGGTCGAGTTGGCCGGGTCGGGGGCCGGGGTCGAGTCACGTGACGGGGTCTTGGCCCGTTTGGTAACCTTTTCGGGCTCCTCCGACGGCATTTTACGCTTAGGGGGGTTGGCCTGGGGGGTCTTGGACCGCACAGTGGCTTGGGTTTCCACCTGTACGCCCTGAATGGCTGGCGAAACCTCCTCCTTGGGGGTGATGGCAGCCACAGGGGCCTCCTTGGGCTTGTTGGGGTGCGCCGGCGCAGGCTGCTGGTTCTCCTTGTCGTTTTCCTTCTCCTCTTGGGCAACAGCAGTGACGGGTTTGCGAGCCTTGGGCACAAACGGTGCTGGCTTGTTCATTTTGGGATGGGCAACGGTGTGCTCAGAGATGCTAGGGACCGGGTTAGGAGCCTTGTTCACGACCGTTGGGGTGTTGATCTCGTTGGTGGTCTGTTCACGCAAGGGAGCCTGGGGCTTGCTGTCGTGCTTGGTCTCCGGCAAGTCAAACTTGACCGTCTCCTTCTTCTTCTCCTTCTTCAGCGGGGTCTCGGCGTTGGTGGCCTTGATCTCCGCAACCACCCGGCGTGCCAGGGGGGTGCCGGGTGTAGACGGGTGCACAGCACGCACCGGGGTCTGTTCGTCGTCAGTGAGCTCCTCGTCCACGTCGAGAGGGTTAACCAAGATGACGTGCTGGCCCACTTGCAACAAGATGTTGGCAAAGCGAGGCAATGTGATGGTTTCGTGGCGGGCAAGGGCAAACTCGGTCTGGTGCGCCTCCAACCGGATCAGCTTGTGTGCTCTCTTCAAAGTGCGCGCCAAGTGGGGCACCACGCCGGTCTTGTTCTCAAGCACCACGTAGTTGTGCGGGGTGTTAGTGGCGTACACTAAGCAAGCTCTGGGAATGCGGACGGCAACACCATTGAGCCCCAAGCACCGCATGACAATGTGGTCCAGGTTGTACAGCACCAGCACATGGGTGCGCAGCACCTGCTTGTCGTGCGAACCAAAGAAGAAGTCACACAGTTGCGACGAGCGGCCAAGGACGACGTTGTGCTTGTGGGGAACAAGGGGAACACGCACCACGGACGCGTCGGGGTTGAGAATGTTGAAGTCGGTGTTGATCAGCGTCGTAGGCTTGGCAAACTGGGCTCTAGCAGGAGCTTCCTGTGCTTTGGCACTGGCAACGGGTGCTTTCGCGGGTGCAGTGGCAGCGGAGGCACCGGCGAGAGGTGCGCGGGTAGGAGTGCCCACCTCACGGGACCCCTCAGTGCGGTCCCTCACCGGGGACGACGACCGGAACAACAGCGACGACGGGTTGGGCGTGGGCAACTCGGCGCGAGCGCGTTCGGTACGCGTCGCCTCGAGGGCCTTAGGCTTCACCTGGGTCTTCTTAAACAGCTCGTCGTCGCTGTGGGTGGCCATCAACGGCGACGAGGGAGGGAATTGGTACAGCATGGTGTAGGGAGTAGGAAAAAGTTCGATTTGTTTATATCTCCCTCCCGCGCCAGAGGTGCGACACGCGGGAGAGGTGCATTACGCGACGCGTGGGTGCAAGACGTGTCGCAGCCAGGGCGTGCGAGATGGGACGTGTGGGGCCTAAAGGGGTGGTGGAGACCCGTGAGAGGTGACTAGAGAAGCGGTAGAAGTTGGATTGGTGGGCGGGCAGTGGTAATTGCCACCGGAGGAGTCGATCTAGCTCATGCGGTTATGTGCCGGGGGTGTACTATACTGCCTCGCCCATCGGTCTCGATCACGTGACAATAACAAACCTTGTCGCGGTCGAGCATGGCCAGGGGGAGGTTGCGGAGTTGGTAGATAATGAGTGGAGTGTTTGGAATTGATACGGGGTTGGTTTTACTTATTGCTTGATAGATGAAGTTTGCTTAGACGGGCTAGCTCGTTTGCGAACTGGAATGTTACATGATAGCCAGCCCGATAAGCCACCTGTACCAGCACATTCTCGAGAGTTTCGTCTTTGAAATATGGGACTGTCTTTAGAGAACTCAATATTGTCTAAAGTTCCATATGTAGTTGCAGACAATGACTTGAACTATATTACTGTGTGGCACCATACTTACGAGCTACCAAATAAGCACCTACCGTGACCGCTGCAAACTAATGCAAGAGATGAATTCAGAAAAGTTCCCCAATTCGAAGACTTCTTCTTCTTCAATAGTGCATCCTTGTAACCCCTAGTTCTCCACTTTTCTCTCTCTTTACTTAATTTGCCTCCTTGACCCACAATTTTGCAGCCATTTCTTGACCTGCACATACCACACAGAACCTTACCTAGGTGGCCACCACAAAACAACCCGTTTTCAGGTAACACGATACAGCAAACACACTCTTATCTCTCTACCCCAACCACCCTCTCCCACGCCTCATATCGCCTTGTCCCTAGTCCCTTCCTGTTTCAGCCTTGCCGCCTGCATACACACCCACATAAGGTGCCACTAGGGTTCGTGCCCGCACGCACACGTGACACACGTCAGTGCGCACCGACGCACCGACTGAGGATACTGAAAAAATTTCACCAGTTGAATCTAAACGAAACACTATAGACAGCAAAAATGGGTAGTAAGTAAAGCCTTTGATGATACGCTGACTCCCGCTCAGTGCTGTTCCGAATGTCCCTGTTCCGTTGTGTTGAGAAGACCTGACCGATGAACACCTGTTGAGCGTTCTCCGATGACCTTCGTGAAGAATCCCGTCCACCTTATCCTTGGTGAAGATACGTTTGAGAGAGATCCGTGACCATCCAACATCCAAACCGATAATGGTGTTACCATGACTATGTTATCCTTCCCTCAACCATCGAGACTAGGACGGAACCACCCCGTCAACAGCTACTAACAGATTTAGAGGGTACTCCTTCTATGGGTAAGAGACACAACAAGTCTCACACTTTGTGTAAGAGATGCGGCAAGCGGTCTTTCCACTGCCAGAAGAAGACCTGTGCGGCTTGCGGTTACCCTGCTGCCAAGATGAGATCTTACAACTGGTGCACCAAGGCTAAGAGAAGAACCACCACCGGCACTGGCCGCATGGCTTACTTGAAGCACGTCTCCAGAAGATTCAAGAACGGTTTCCAGACCGGCGAGGCCAAGCCCCAGACTTCGGCTTAAGCATAATGATATAATAAATAAAAATGTACATTAATCGGTTGGAAACAGTGTAAGTTGGTTTGGGGAAGGCTACAAATGAGGATGATGAATACTGGTGACAGTTGGTGACACATACATTACAGGTGCCATTCCCTTTCAGCTTATTCCCAACGTTTCTTTTCATCTTCACAGTTTAGTCGTAACTTTTCTTTTCATCTTCTTTTTACAATTGGCTGCAAAAAGTGAAAAAATAGAATATAATCACAAAGTACCCGTGACACAATCCACAAACTAAAACTGAACTACACAAAACATTCATGCTACTCTCTCATGCTACCCTCTCCACCAAATAACCACTACCCCCTTCTATTAATATACCCTATTCATCCTCTATCGACTCCAAATGCATGCAATAGAACAAGTTGTCAATCTCGTCGGTGGTGACCACCTGCTCCAAAATCTCCCGAGCCAAATCCACCGTATCGGAGTCATAGGCAAACTCGAGCCCGTTGGCAGCAGCGATCTCCAGATCAGCCACCCGGGAATCGCCCCAGTCGACGTGTCCAGCCTCTCGAGCCTGGCTCTCGACGCTGGGATTGAATATAGGACCCGTGTACCCCAGCTCTCGGAGAGCTTTCACCAAGGGGGCTGCCTTTTGCGCGAGAGCGTCATGGGCAAATGCTATGCGGGCAAGAGCCACTGTGAGCTCAGCAAGCGTCTCGTTGAACATGAGCTCCGCGGGCACGGGAATGTGGGTCATGAGAGCGTGGATCACCGCCACGGCCCGTCCAATGAGCTCAAGACGGAGATGTACGTAGGGAGACCGGGGCAGCTTGGCCACCCCCATCTGCTCAAACTCAAGAAGTCGCACCACGGCCTGGAAGTTCTCCCTCACCGAGAACTTGGACGTGGAAAGCATCCACTCCGCCAGCTCGTGCTCGGCGGCGAGGGTGTCCAACACCTTCAACACACTTAGGCGGAGCGAGATCTGGCGGATGTCGTCGCTGGCAGTGGTTTCCGGAGTGGTCGGAGGCACAGGTGGGGTGGGTGGAGGCTGCGCGTACACCACCACCGAGTTCCCGAGGGCGTCTTTGTCAACGGGAACGAGCCGGTCAATGAACCGGGCGTGTTCCAAGTCGCTGCCAGCCCATCCGGTGGGCTGCTCAGGACTACAGATGCTGGTGGAAACGTCGCGGAGGGCCACATCCACCACCAACGCCCGGAAAAGAGCACAGACGATGTCAGCCGACGACTCGTCGTTGAAGGCAAACGTCAGCGCGGTGATGGACAGGTGGACCATGTTGACGTGTGCCTGGAGCACTGCCATGTGGGTCTTCTGCAACCGCTCGTCGTGGGCGGGCAAACACCGCTTGAAGAGGGCTATGCCAAGACCCAGGGGAGACCACAACCGGCGCTGGAAGTCCGGCCCCAACTGGGCAGCCAGCACTACCACCGCCTCGAGACAGTCCACGAGCGCGAGCACCACCGTTTTCTCGAGGATGACCGCGTGCGCGGGCCGGTCCACGTAGTTGACGACGTCATCGGGGTTGGAGGTGATGTCTAGGCGGGGCAATTGCAGCACCACAAGCTCAGCAAGCGAGTGGGCAAGCTTGAGAGTCACGGGAGCAGTCAACGCTGCCGGCCTGAACCCTACCGAGCGCTGGAAAAGCACCAACAAAAAGGGAATGGCCAAGTACCGGTTGTGGCCAATGAGCTCGGACACAAGGTCGACGAGGAGCCCGAGAAACGACAGGAGCAACGTGTCGAGCCGGAGATGGCGGTGGCTCACCAACCAGTCCGTTAGCAGCGCGCCTACCAGCTGCTGGGGACTGATCTCGAGCTTGTGAGACTGGAAGTGGAAGTCGACCCCAACGTGGCTGAGGGCCGCAAGACACCGCCGCTGGCTCTGGATGCGGCACTGCCACACGTAGTCCATGAGAACCAGCCCCTCGTTGCTCTGCTTGAGCGCAAACTGGAGCGGGTGGGACCACGACTGCACCGTTTGGGGCGCTGTAGCCACCGCCACCGCCGGAGAAGCGGCTCTAGCGGGGGCCTGGGACACAGGAGGCTCGCTGGGTGCGCGCTGCAGCGTCAACCGCCGTTTTTTCGCCTGTGGGAGTGGTCCCCTGCCCGCTGCCTGCCTGAGCTCGCTGGTCAAAATCTTTTTCTCGTCCTCGAGCGAGCCTACGGCGTGTTTGAGCGCTGAAACCTGGCGGGACAACGCCTCCAGAGCCTCCAGCAGCTCGCGGTGGAGCCGGGCGAGCTCGGCCCCCCGCTGTTGTTCCAACTGGGCCAACTGGGCCCGCAAAATCAGCACCTCGCCCTCAGCAGCAAACAACCGGCGTTTTTCTTCGGGGGTGACCGCAATAGCACTCGCCAGAGTGGTGTTTGGGGTGGCCTGGGTGGTGATCGGGGTGGACTGGGTCGGTTTGGGCGCGTTTTCTCGGGGCCGAGGACCGCTCAGCGCAGACAGTAAAGCCGGGGAGCCAGCCACGGGTGCTGAATGGGTGGCCACAGCCTGGATAAACGCCTCATCGTCGTCGCTGAACTCAAACAGCGAGGAGTCGCTCATGGGGTGGGACGCGTTGTGAAATATTTTAGCCGCACGGATGAGGCGGTTGTTGGTGGGCCTAGAGATAAGGGTCGTAAGCGGCAGGTGTGAGAGAAGTGTGAGCGGGAAGTGGGCTTGTTGGGGTTTGAAGGGAATTGAGACAAGTATATACTAAGATTGATTCTTTATGGTTGGTCCAAATCAGCTGCTGTGGCTAGTGCTACTTTTCTACGTGACAATGGAACGTCACAAAACCAGATTTTCACTAGTCTATTGTTGGACCAGATGATCAGCCATTGAGCACACAGAGTAAACCTATTGCGAAAGTGACCCTACTGTAACCTACTGTAACCTATTGTAATTTTGAACACCTTTGACCGAGCTCATCCCCTCCACCCCTTCACCTAATACCCTTATCACACCCCTTACATAATCAGAGATGAATCGCAACACGGTCCGGGATCTTGAAACACGTCAAGGCAGCCAAGAAAACAATGAAACGAAACGACCGAGACCACCGCTCGGACACGATCTCACCAAGACCAAAGAGCATTATCCAGACCATAATCCACCAGACCGTAAAACACATGTCGCATTGTCACTGCGACGACCAATACACCCCACCCACCACCCACAGCCACCCCCACCACAACCACCAACGGACACCCTCACCACCCACGGCCACCCCTAACCCTACTAAACCACCCCCTACACTCATCACCGTCCCTTCCGCTCTTTCTTCCCTTTCCTTCCCCCTCTCCGGTAGCGCGCACTCATCGCATGAAAAATCCAGACCCAACCCTCCAACCCTACCGCGAACATGAGCGATTCTCCCGAATCTAAGAAGGCACCCGCGGCACCGGCGGCGGCCCCGGCGGCGCTGCTAGTGCCAGTGGCGCCCGCGCCGTTGCTGCTGAAGGACAAGGACACCCAGCGGTTGGTGGTGGTGCTCTCGCAAGCGTGTCTCGAGACCCACAAGATCCTGCTGGGGGCTGGTGGCGACAAGTATGCGCTCTTAAACTGTGACGACCACCAGGGGTTGTTGCGGAAGATGGGCCGGGACATTGCCGAGGCCCGTCCCGACATCACCCACCAGTGTCTTTTGACGCTTTTGGACCTGCCCATCAACAAGGCTGGCAAGTTGCAGGTGTACATCCAGACGGCACGCGGGGTGCTCATCGAGGTGAACCCGCTGGTGCGGATCCCGCGGACGTTCAAGCGGTTCTCGGGGTTGATGGTGCAGTTGTTGCACAAGTTGCTGATCCGCCTGGTCAACCTGGAGGAAAAGTTGCTCAAGGTGATCAAAAACCCCATCACCGACCACTTGCCCACCAAGTGCCGCAAGGTGACGCTTTCGTTTGACGCTCCCGTGCGCCGGGTGCAAGACTACGTCACCACGCTTGACGACGACGAGAGCATATGTGTGTTTGTGGGGGCGATGGCCCGTGGTAAGGACTCGTTTGCCGACGAGTTTGTCGACGAGAAGGTGGGGCTTCTGGACTACCCGTTGCTGGCGTCGGTGGCGTGCTCGAAATTCTGCCACGGGTGTGAGGACGTGTGGGGGATCTACTAACTGCCGGCGGTGTATATATAATATAACGACGATATTAGACTGGAGATGAGCGAAGTAGGGTGTGGGGGCGAAAACTGTGGTAATTGAAAGCTTGTGGGGTAAAGCTTGTGGGGGTCGAAACCTTTGATGCCTAGAGGGCATCGATTAAGCGACCGTTGGGCGTTATCTCGATTATCTTGGGTGCAAAACGTTGCTGCAGGATTATGCAGGGACCACAGTAGACAAAGGGACACTAAGAAGCGGGTGGGAACAGCAGGGAAAAGCGAAAAAAAGATTCTTTGGTGTTCTTTAGGATTTCAATGACCCAGGGTGTGTTTTTCTGGACCGAAGACTCTGGCGTTAGCCCAGGGATCTGACCACACTTCAAGTATAAGTTACCCTGTTGAGTTTAGTCGATTCGTGTTGTACAAGGTTGTAAGCGAAGGTGCAAGCAAAGGTGCAAGCAACTGGTACAAAGCCCGTTGCGTGGGTGTTTAGTTTGGTCCGTCCCTGCCAAGCCACTTTGCTCGTTTGCACTTGTAAGGGTAGCTTTTCCGACCGATAAACTTTCGATTTGCAGCCATCACCTTCAGTCCGAGGAAGGTGGAGTAGACCAAGAGCCACGAATAATCAAAGTGTTTCCCTACAAAACAGTAGCATGCAACCCCCCACCCCCAATCAGTCCAACTTGAAAGCGAGCGAAAGAGATCATAGAATATCGAATCATAAATTTGTTGAAAAAATTAAAAAATGAATACAATAGAATTAAAACATTCGGGATTAAAGAATCACCGTCGGCTTGGACTGAAAATATCCACTTCTAGAATTTTTTAGGTAACAATCTCCTTCTTGCCACAAGCCTAGTATAAAACTTTCAACCACCCCTTCTCTAGCTTTGGGTACCATCATTCAATACTTATTATACACTCCTCTGGTAGTCCACCACTCCTTCTCACTACCTCTGGGTATCACGATTCAAAAAACGTTACTCACTCCCCTTTTATTCACTCCCCTTGTCACCACTCCTTTAATCTCTGGGTATCATTATACACTCAACTATTATATACTCCCCTGGTAATCCACCACCCCTTCTCTGGGTATCAATGTTCAATACCACCGCCTTATTATACACTCCCTGTCCACCACCACTTCTCACACTCTCTCTGGGTATCATTATACACTCCCCTAATATCCACTTCCTGGTCACCACCCCTTCTCTCTGGGTATCATTGTTCAATATACATCATACACTCGCCTAGTAGTACACCCCCTATTATCCACCCCTGGTCACCCTCTATCTCTGGGTATCATTCAATACATATTATACACTCACCTATTTCACACTCACTCATTTTACACCCACTCTACCCCTCCCGATTATAGTCCACCACCTGCTCCTTCACCAACACCTTTTCGATCTCGGAAAACAACGCCTGCGCCGTCAGCTGCGACCCCTTGGTGCGGGCACACACCACCAGCGACCGCTGGCTCCCGCGCGAGCTCACCTTGATCCGGAACTTGCACGGCTTCAACTCAAACTGGTTGTGCTTGGACACCGCGCCCGTGATCACAAGCCCCACCCGGTCCTCGCGCACGTCGCTGACGCCAAACAGGCCCCACTGGGTCAACAACGACACCAACGCCAGCAGCATCTCCGCCCGCGGCAAAATGGTGTCGACCTTGGTCACCGTGGGCTCGTGGTGGTGCGACGAGAACCACCGGAAGAAGCTCTTGGGCGCGCTCTTCGGAGCGGTCTTGGCGGGCTCCAGCACCGCGCGCGCGGGCTCGTCCACCGTCTTCTTCAGCCCCCACGAGAGCTTGCGGAAGAAGCTCAGCCCGGACCGGCGCGCTGGCGGCTGGGTGTTGGTGGTGTCCTCCAACGGCTGCTTCGGGGTGGCCACGAGCGTGGCGTTGGTGGCCGGCAGCCCCATCGCCAGGCCCAGCGGCAACCGCGGGGTGCTGCCCTCGACGGCCGCGGCGAACGCTGCCTGGGGCTTCTGGAGCCCGTTGGGTGGCACCTGCGGCGACAACATCAGCTTGCGCACCTTGGGGTACGGCTGCGGGTTGGCCAGCCCGTTGGGCACCACCAGCCCGTTTGAGGTGACTCGGTCGCCGTTGCGGTCGCCGTTGCGGTCGCCCGAGGCCACCCGTTCACCGCCAGGACCACGAACCACCCCCTTGGAGCTGATGGTGCCCGGCATTGTCGGCAACGGCGGCACCAACTGGCGGTCCTGGCCCGTCCCCATCACCGTCTGCTTCGGCTCGTCGGGCAGGTGGGTGCTCTTCAGCGTGCCCGGGGTGATGGTGCCGTCCACGGTGGTCTTCAGCTTTTCCGTGGGCAACTTGATGGCGTCAAACACCGCCAGCCCGTCCAGCGCCAGCGGCTCGTCCTCCTCGATCGGCAGCTGCGGGCGGCCCGGCGCGTCGCGCTGACGCCTGGGCGCGGTGGTGGCAAAGGTGTAGTCCTCGGAGTCGTCCAGCTCGCGGCGGGTCAGCTCGGCGGGGATCATCTCGTCCATCTCGTCGCCCACGGTGCCGGTCAGCGGCAACAGCGGCAACTGCGACGAGGGCCGTGGGCCACGCGGGTTGCGGCCGTGGCGCTGGTTGACCCGCAGCGCCGTCAGGTACACCAGGTCGCGGCGCGGGCCCATCACCTTGCCGTCGTCGTCGTAGCGCAGGCGGTCGCGCAGGAGGCGCAGGTCGTCGTAGTCGTCGTGGGGGCGGCGGCCGTAGCCGTCGTCGTAGTCGTCGAACTCGTCCTCGTCCTCCTCGATCTCCGGCTCCAAGAGCTCGGGCTCGCCGGCCTCCGCGGGCTCCTCGGGCTCCTCGCGCAAGAACAGGTTCAAGTCGCGGTACAGCTCCTTCGTCAGGTACATCAGCAACACCAGCAACCGCTTGTTGGAGTTGGTGAAGCACCGCAGCTTGCGGGTGACCTTGGGGATGTTGACCAGCGCGATGAGCGTCTTGCGCTCGGGCTCGTCGTACCGCGGGCGCGGGATGTTGTCGGAGGTGGTGCGGTCGGAGGTGGTGTGGTTGGGAAGGTTGGGAAGGTTGTGGCGGTCGTGGCGGTCGGTGGTGCGGTCGGACCGGTCGTACGAGCGGTCGTAGTCGTCGTCCAGTCTTCGGTGGTCCTCGGAGCGTCTGCGGTCGTCCAGTCTTCTGCGGTCTTCCGAGACTCTCCGGTTTTCCGAGACTCTCCGGTTGTCCAGCCGTCTCCGGTCCTCCAGTCTTCTCCCACTCACTCTTCTCGCGTCCTCTCTTCTCGCGTCCTCTCTTCTCCCGTCGTCCTCCTCAAAACTGTAGTCCTCGGTGTCGTCTATCACCTCCAAATTCGTGTCGTCGTCCAGGTCCAGGTAGTACTTGGTCTGTCTCCGCGACCGCGTCAGCCGCCCGCCAGACGACACCCGGCGGTCGTCGTGCCCACGGCGGCCCAGACGTGCCAGACGCGCTCCTGAAGACACCCGTCTGTCGTCACGCCCGTTGCGCCCGCCAGACACCCGACGCTCGTCTCCTTCGTCCCGCCCGCCGACCCGCTCGTCAAAGTAGTACCGGTCCTCGTCCAGCTCGTACTCGTCGTCGTACGCGCGCCCGTCGTAGCGCGGGCCCAGGCTGCGGTAGCGGTCCAGCCCGCGGCGGCGGGTCAGCGCCACCGCCAGCGCCGGCCGTGTCTCCTTCGCCCGCCGGCGGTTGTGCTTGCCGCCGTACAGCGCGGGCCGCTGGGCCTCGCGCTCGTGGTCCAACGCGTCCTTCGCGCGCTCGAGCTTGTTGTTGCCGTACGCCGTCCACAACGGGTCCAAGCGCAGCACCGGGCGCCGCGCCAAGTTTGGTGTCGTCCGGCGGGTTTCCTCGCGCAAGTGCTCGAGCTCCACCGGCGACAACAGGTCGGAGGCGTCTGCGGCGGCGTTGGCGCGCGGCTTGGGCATTTTCTTGGGCATTTGCTGGGCCACAGGACCGTCCTTTTCCACGTCGGAGTTGTTTTCTTTGTCGTTGTCGTTGTCGTTGTCGTCGTTGTCCTCACGAACAAGAATCAGGAGCTTTTTCGACAGCGCCAACAGCCGGCGTTTCTGGCGGCGCTTGTGCTTCTCGAGCTCGCGGCGGGCCCGGAGCTCCGCCTCGGCCTTGCGGCGCTCCAGCTCCATGAGCTGCTCGTACTCGCGCGCCTGGCGCTCCTCGTCGTCCAAGAGCTCCTGCTCGTCGTCCGCGGTGAGCTCCTGGTTGAAGATCTTGTCGCACAACTGGGCAAACGTCGCCAGGGTCCGCTTGCTCAGCTTCTCCATGTACTCCCAGTCGGTGTCGCCCGCGAGCTTGGCGTACGTCAGCAACAACTTCATGGTGATCAGGTTGCGTTTGAGCGCCACCAGGGCCCGCAGCCGCCGTTTCAGCGCCACCAGCATCCGCGACCCGGACTTGGTCACCTTGTTCGTGGCCGCGAGCTTTTGCAACAGCTCCAGCAGCTTCAGCGACGCGAGGGTCTTCGCCAGCACCAGCGCCAGCTCGTACGCCAACGGCTGCTGCTTGAGCGGGGCCAGCGCCATGAGGTCGCCATGTGGGACCTCGTCCACCACCGGCGGGCCCATGTTGTCGTCGGTGAGCGGTGGAAGCTGTGCCACGGCCGGTGCGCGGCCCAGCCCGATCCCGGCGGCCGCGGCGATGCCCTTGGCCTGCTCGTACGCGAGCTTGTGCCCGCGGACTGTTTCCGAGTCCGTTTCTTTGATGGGCAGCGGCTGGCCGCCGCCGATGGCGGTGTACTGGACCAGGGCCCGGGTCACCTGCGACATGTAGGTGGCGTGCTGGGTGATGGGCTGGGTGATGGGCTGGGTGGTGTGCTGGTTAGCGTACTGGCTGGCCTGGTTAGCGTGCTGGTTAGCATACTGGCTGTTGGCCTGACTGTTGGCCTGGTTGGCCTGACTGTTGGCCTGGTTGGCCTGACTACTGCCGTGCTGTCTAATAGGCGGCAGCTCCGTCAACGGCGTCGGGTTGAACCCAGCAAACGCCAGGGTCTGCGGGCCTGTCTGGCCCTTGGCCTGGGCACTCATAATCTCAGAGTAGATGTCGCGCACCGGGCCATCGCGCACAGCTCCGTTGCGCACAGCACCGTCGCCGTCTCTCACGGCTCCTCCACGCACCCGGGCGGGACTGCGCTTCTTGGGCAGGTACCGCGGCAGCTTCAGCGGCAGCAGTTTGTGCGGCAGGTTGGCCAACAGCACCCGCGAGTGCGCCACCGACATGCCACCGCCGATGAGCGAGCGGCGGCGCAGGTCGTTCGACCCGGTGGAGATGGCCGCGCCGAGGTACTGGAACGACAGCGGCCGCAGCGCTGGCCGCAGCGCCACCAACGAGTTGCGCAGCCGCCGCAGGTTGAACGACGTGGACGCGGGAAGGCGCTTTTTCGGCAGCAGGTGCGAGCTCGACGGCGCCAGGTCGTCGGAGCCGTGGCGGTAGCGCATCAAGAGCGCGTAGAAGGTCTTTTCCGGGCCGGGACCCGGGGCCAAGAGCGATGCCACGATGTCGCGCGGGTCGCGGTTCTTCCAGAGGATCAGCAAGTTGGCCAAGATCTGCGGGTCGATGTTCTTGACCAGCCCGAGCGACTTGTAGGCGGTCTCCGGGTGGGGCAACGACTTGACCAGGATCAAGTCCTCCAGCGGGATCGGGTACCGCAGCAAGAGCGGGTGCTGGAGCACCTGGTCGACGGAGATGCGCTCCTGCGGGTCCACCGTCAACATCGCGGTGATCAAGTCCTGGGCGTCGGGCGAGAGCTCGGCGGGCATCTCGAACGCGCCGGCCTGGACCTTCAAGAGGAGCACGCGGATGGTCTCGTCGTCGAACGGGAGCCGTCCCGTCAAGAGCGCAAACAAGATCACCCCGCACAGCCACACGTCGCTGGCGGCGCCGTGGTACTTGAGGCCCGACACGATCTCGGGCGCGGCGTAGTGCGGCAGGCCACACAGGGTCTCCAAGAGCTTGCCGTTGGCCTCCAACGCCGCCATGCCAAAGTCGGCCAACTTGACGTTGAGCGACGCGTCCAAAAGCAAGTTTTCTGGCTTTAAATCGCGGTGGCAGATGCCCAACGCGTGGCAGTAGGCGGTGCCCAAGATGATCTGGCGGAAGTACTTGACGGCCTCCTGCTCGGGCAACGGGCCGCGCTCGACGAGCAAGTCGAAGAGCTCGCCGCCCTCGACGTACTCCAACACGAGGTAGAGCGCCTTCAGGGTCTCCCACACGTCGTACAACCGCAACACGTTGGGGTGGGTCAACAACTTCATGATGATGATCTCGCGCTCGATGCCGTAGGGGAGGCCCTCCTCGGTGTGTTCCTCGTCCTGGAGATCGCGTTTCAGCACCACTTTGACCGCGGCCTTTTGCCCTGTGTGCTGGTGGGTGGCCAAAAGCACCCGGCCGGTGGACCCGCGGCCGAGGGTTTTGCCGAGCCGCCAGGGACCGATCATCTGCGGGTGCGAGTGGCCCAGCTGGATCAGCGCAAGCAGCGGCTGTCTCGAATGGGTCGACATGGGGAGGATGCGGTAGCGGTGGTGAGGGTAAATTTTTGGGAAAAATGCGCCTGGAAGTAGGCGGCTGTGTGCAGGCAGTCGCGGTCGGAGACGCGGTACAGACGCGTTCTATTTACATGGAAAAAAATAACGCGAAGGGGGAGAGGAGGAGGTGGGAGGAGGAGAGGAGGAGGTGGGAGGAGGAGAGGAGGAGGTGGGAGGAGGTGGGAGGAGGTAGGAGGAGAACGTGGTGGGCGGCATAGGTGGTTAGTAGGGGTGAGGTGGTGGGTGGTAGTGGGTAGTGGGTGGAATTGGGTCACGGGTGGTTTGTGGGTGGGTGAGGGTGGTTTTTAGTGTGGCGCTGTGGGTGGCGAGGGGTCTGGTGGTCTGGGCCTGGTATGGAAGGTGGCCAGTGGAGTGAAAGTGGAAGTGGAAGTGGTGGAAAGATAGTTTGGCAAATGGTCATGCTTTTTGAGAAAAGGAGACGGAGGGAGGAGGAGAGGAGAGTGGGATAGATGCAGGGTTATTGGTATGATGGTGGTGGTTGGTGGGTTGATGGTGGGGCTACAAAGGTGGTGGTTTCTGGGACTACGAAGGTGGGGTTGGTGGGACTACAATGGGTGGTGGTTGGTGGTGGTGGTGTGAGAGCCAGTCCGGAAATAGTTTTGGGCCTAGTAGTTCTCTTGAAACCACACCACTAAGCTAATTCATTCCTCCACAATTGAGCGCTTTTCTTAATTGAGCGCTATTTCTCTATTCTCTAATTGAGCACCATCTCTATTTGAGCGCTATTTCTCTGATCAAGGGCTATTTCTCTGGTTCAATTTCTTTAAATCAGCGCTTTCTCTACCATCAAGCTACCATTCCACCACCAACTACTAAGCGCATTTCCCACTCACACACAAAACCTCAAATTCTAGACCCTCCCTGACCGTTTCATTGCTTCCGTCATTGCTGCCACTGCTGCCGTTTTAAGTTTAGATCGGAAGGGGCTATCGAGTGGGCTAATCGGTGGGCTAGCCCGCCGATCCAAGCATCAACTAAACCGCCCACCCCACTCTTCAGACACTCTTCAGACACCAAAACAAACAAACAACCATCCCAGCGTCCTCGCGCCCGGATCGAGACCACTGCATCGCCGCATGCACGGGCGTCTGCTCGTGTGGGCTCGCCTCGTCTCCCAGGCGGCCACAGGGGGGTGCATGAGATGAGATGAAGGGTCCGGCTGATCTGATCCGATGGGCTTAAACGGGTACACTGCTTTCTTTCGCTAACTGACTTCTTTCCTTTCCTTTCTTCCTTTCTCTTCTTACTGCTTCCTCCCGTCCATCGACTGCGACATAGACTATTTTGCAACCTTATTTGTCACCAGGGATGCCTGGGGCGCAGCAGGGGTACGCGGCATGCACATTCCAGCAGACAATGGGCGTCGACGGCGGGTGGCTAGCGAGTTTCAGGTGCAACCACCACCAGCCGTTGGGTGTTCGTGGCCTCGGGAGGGTTCCAGCAACCCGTGGCGACCGCGTCGCGTAGTGCGTTACGCAAGATCCAATTGGGATTAATTAACCGTTTTCGGTATGAGACCGCCCCCGTCAATGCGGCCGGAGCCTGGGCGGGTGGGTGTAGTGTGACGACGGTTGGCGTGCTGAACAACGGTCGTCTATGGACAGGTGAAAAATTTAACCCAATGGGGTAATGGTGGGAGAAGGGAGAAGGGAGAAGGTAGGGGGGTGATTGGAAGGGGGTAGAACGAAAGGGTAGGGAAGGGGTAGAGCGGAAAGGGGGGTGAGTGAGGTGAGGCGTTGAGTGGTTCATTGTGTCTTTCTGGAATCCATCCCTTCGGTTTCGTCGTGGAATGTAGGGCTCGTCTGACGAGTAGCCGGATTTTCTGGATGTTCCGAGACGAGGCACGAACGAGGCACCAACGAGGCACTACCTATTGTACTCTATAGTGCTATTGTGAGCTTGTGAGCTTGTGAGCTCATTGTACTCTATAGTGCTATTGTGAGCTTGTGAGATCATTGTAAGCTTGTGAATCATTGTGAGCTTGTGAGCTTCGCGAGCTCATTGTGTGCCTATTGTACTGTAGTTTATTAGTCTATATCCTTCCGTGGGCCTGCCACCCATAACCAGCAAGTACTCTCATGCTGACTCTCATGCTTGGTCCGTTCTGTCACTTCTTTTAACTGGAACAACCCTCACCCGGTACTCGTTCACGCAACTCCTAGCGTTATCAACTCGTAGCGTCTCTGCACTAAACACACCCCTCAGTGCCTCCCTGGTTAGAGCCCCATCAGGGCGATGATGTCGAGCTGCGAGTTCAACTCGGCCTCGGCCTCCTTCGCCTTCTGCTTCGTCTCGGTGTCGCGCTTGAAATCGTCCTTCAACTCGCGCACGTTGAGCGCAGTGCCCTTCGCAGGGCCCTTGGCTCCCGACTGGCCAAGCAACTGGTGGATCTCCGAGATGTCGTCGGAGGCGGCGTTGAGCTGCTCGATCTGGTGTTTGTTGGAGCGGGTGGTGCGTTTCTGTTTGGTCTTCAGCACCTTGGCCACCTTGCCGACGCCCTTGGTGGGGCCCTTGGCTGCCTTTTTGTTTTTCGTGGCCATGGATGGTGGATGGGTGGTGGGGTGGTTTGTTCCTGTGAAGAGCATCGCGGATTAGGTAAGCGATACCCAAAGTATTAGCTAAGCAACTATGAGAGTATTACGTAATCAACACCGAGAGAAGGGGTGACGGAGACGACAACGGGACAAAGGAAGAGGGATTGGAGGCGGAGGCGGTAGTTATTACTATCTACTAGTTTTTCTGTTTGTATCACAAACTTGCCTCCTATAGTGTGGCATCGGTGGCACTGGTGGCACCGGTGCCCGTTATACAACCACCACACCCATAGCGTTTGCGTAACCATTGTAGCCACTAAGCCCCGCTTCTCCCGTATGTCCCACTTCTCCCGTTGTCCCGTTTCGGACTCGTTTATTCTCTCTCTGGCTGACCCTGACACCCGCTCACGGCCAATAATCACACGCCTATTTCCATTCCAACGAGCACACGACACCCGCAGATTCGAGACGGCGCTCGCCATTGTTCCTGCCCGTGCCAAGAGTCCGCTCCTCGTCCCACATGACCCCTTCCTGGGGTTCCAGCTCGGGTTCGATCGTGTTCTATTATTAGCAGTCACGCCACCACCTCGTAGATGGTATCAGGGAAATGTTGGGGAAGATAGGGCGTAGAGTGACTGGCTTAGCGTGCAATTGTAGACGATATATGATAAATGCTTTATACACCTATACCTTAGACGGGTCTGCCCCTGGCGGTGTCTGCTTGCAATCGTCTTGACGATCCTGGCCCCTGATTAACAACCGTTAATTTGTAATCAGTGTCAGTTACGATAGCCCAGGTAGCAAGCCCCGGCTAAAATCCTGAAACCACAACTACAGCTGCTGACTTGGTATGCTCGTACCATTGCATTTATTGCTTGCGTACTAATTTACTGGCCAACCAGGCCGCTACAAAAATAGCTGACCACACTAAGGCGCTACAGTTAGCCACTGTTAGACAATATTAACGATCGTAATAAGGCCCCTACCACTAGCCATTACCAGTAGCCCAGTAGCCATTACTAGTAGCCCAGAAGCTATTATCAGTAGCCCAATAGCCTTACCAGTAACCCAATAGCCTTGCCAGCATACCAACCTCAGCCCAACAGCCCACCAGCCTCAGCTCAGCCTACCAGCCTCAGCCTACCAATCTACGCCTCCCGTCATTCTCATATAATACATTGATGCTATTCGTCAACCAGTAGTTTGTCAACGCCCCGGGCGAGCTCGGCCTCCTCGCCCTCGTCAAAATCAGTGTCCTCCCAGTCGTCGTCGTCGTCGTTTTTCTCGAACCCATTGAGGATCAGCGGCAAAAACGGGCGGGGAATGTCTTCGATTATTTCGTCACGGTCATAACAGATCTCCACGTACTCCTCGGGCACCAACCCGATCTCCCCCAGCTGGGGGTCCTCGGCCACGAGCCACCCCTGCCCGTGGCGGTACGAGATCCAGATCACCTGGCCCTCGGTGAGCGCCACCTCGTTGTCGTTTTCGGGGGCGAAGCTGAACAACGCGATCGCCTGGCGGTTGATCTCGTCCGAGGTGCGGGCGTCGCTTCCCGTGCGGGGTAGGTGGTGGTCGGGCAGTGCGGGTTGTGCGGTGTGCACGGGGTCTCCGGGGGCGGCGTCGGAGTCGGAGTCGGACCCCAGCGGGTCGTCGTGGACGGTGTCGCCGTCGTAACATAGTCGCGACGGGCCGGTGTGGAGGGCATGCAGCGGGGGGTAGCCAAAGTCCTTTATCGCTACCCCGGGGGGAAACATGCTTCGAAGCTTTTTCTCACTCGCCATCCGGTCGCCAAACAGTGGGTGCGGTGCGGTGCGGTGAGGGGTGGTGGAGCAGGGTGCGAAGGTGAGGTGAGGTGCGGTCACAAATTGATCGTTGCACGCGCGCCAATCGGGAATGTAGGACGCGTCGGCGAGACCACAGGGGTGGACAACGAGGGGGTAGCGGGTGGAAAAAACGCAGGGAAAACGCAGTGGGTGGTGTGGGCTCACGCTGCGGGCGCCGCTGTGGTTTCTTTTTCTGTTTCTGAGTGGTTGGGGTCCGGTATTTTTCGCTTAAAACGGAAGTGCCAGCCATGTAGAGGAGATCACGAGGCGATCACGGGGAGATCACGGGGATCACGGGTGGGCGTGGAGAGCGGGGACGGGGTGGGCCAACAATGGGGCAACAATGGGGCAGCAATGTGGGGTGTTTTTCCGGGTAGGTGCTGGGGTGGCTCGTATTTACCCCACGCCTATCGTTCGCTGCCGTGTCTCAGCCCCGCCATCTAAAGTTAAGCTTTGCAGCCGAAACTAATCGGGAATGAGCGAGGATGGGGGGTGTGGGATGGGTGGAACAAAGTGGGAAGGGTGGTAGGGTGTGGGAGGGTGTGGAAAGGGTGTAGAAAGGGTGGGAAGAGTGGAAGGGTGGGGAAGTGGCAGGGGAAGATGGGGGTACGTAGGATTGGTGGAACGGGAAGAAAAGAGAAAGGTAAGTGTAGACTATAGTAGACTACGGTACGGTAGACTTTCAGAGCCATCGAGCCATTAGGGCCACCAGGGTTCTGTTGTTGAAGATTCTGTTGTTGAGGGTTCTGTTGTATGTCATTGTTGGGTAATTACTCTATTCATCCTTCGAATCCAGGCATATCTTACCCATTTTGGTTCAGGGGCTACCCCAGACGGTTACCACGGGTACTCATATGGCGCCAATTGCCCAAAACAACCGTCGGCTACAGGAAATATCGGCCCACCGGACATGCTACCCAAAAGGGCAAGCGACGTGGCCGTTGTGGTTGCCCAGCCAAGCCCCAGGAGCTATCGTGTGTTTATTACGTCATATTAAGGTACTCTTCTTAGAGTACTTTTCTTAGATTACTCTTCTTAGTGTACTCTTTCTCACACTTCCTCACACTTTCTCACACTCACTGGCCTCTCCAACCGCTTAGTTCACGTCAGCCGTGCCTGCCAGTGCATATCAGCTGGTCGGGGGCTGCCACACTACCTCGTAGCAACCTCACTACCCCTCTACCCATTCTCTCCTTTCCTGCTGGCTTCCTCCGTACTCCTCTCGTTTTCCCCGCGTGCCTCCGTTGTCCTCTCCACCTCCTCTGCCTCACTTTTCCGCGCGACTCGCCAGCTGTCCCTCATGTCGTCACGGTACTCGGGCCAGGCGCACCAGCGCGACCTCCGCACCCAGCTCTTCTCCTCCGGGAGCGGAGGGGCTACTCCGAGGCCCCTCCTGCGCACGGCGTCCCCCTACGAGGCCGTGCCCACCGAGCTGGCGCGCCAGAACGAGGCGTACTTGGCGTCGTTGGAGGAGGGCAACAACCAGGAAATGGACGAGATGAGCCAGAAGGTGGGCATGCTCAAGGACCTCGGGGTGCGGATGGGGCTGGAGATCAACAAGCTGCTCAAGTTGAACGACGAGATCACCAACCTGTTTGAGCTGGGGCGGGTCAAGTTGAAGAACACGATGAACCAGATGATTATTATGAGCAAGCGGGCGGGGATCACCTGGAAGATGTGGTTGCTTGTGTTGCTTGTGGTGGGGGTGTTTTTCTTCTGGGTGTGGATTCGATAGGGAGGAGAGGGAGGGGAGGAGAGAAGAGGAGAGGAAAGGAGAGGAAAGGAAAGGAGAAGAGAAGAGGAACGGAGAGAAAAGGAGAGGAGAGGAACAGAGAGGAAGAAGAAGAAGAGAGGACATACACGGGACATAGCGAATGGCTTTTCTAAAACACTCCGGGTTGAGTGTCATAGTCTTTCGCGAATGTTCATGTTTGATTCACTTTCCTCAATCACTCCTATTCCTTGACTCCTTGTTCTTGACTTCTTGTTCTTAACTTCCTGTTCTTCACTTCTTGTCTTGACTTCTTGTTCCTTAACCTCACCCCTTCTATTTCCACTCTCTACTACACCCACCCTGACACTGCTTCCAATAACATCGCCATTCAACCCTCCTCCTAGCCATCTACACCATCTACACACCTCCATATTGACACCGTCACCCCGCTTCGAGGCATAGACGAGCCATAGCTCGATCCATAGACACCATAAACCGCCAATAAAAGTCTATAAGAACTAGGAGATTCGTAGAGAATGCTTGTGTTTGGGCCATTGTTAGACATCGCCATACGTCACACTTTACGTCACATTCCAATGGTGACCCATCATTGTTTAATTCCTACTCCGACAAACTCGTTCTTTTCGTGGAGCATCCTGTGATTGTCTACTCCCACCGTCCCATGTCTATCCCATTTTGGTTCAATCGATAATAACCCACCAGTTCTTTCGATCTATGTGCTCTAACACCCATATAACACACCCTCAACACTTTTCTCACACCCATTCAAACCCCCCGACACTTATTCCATACCCACTCTACACCTCTCTACACCTCTCTACACCCACCCACTACCCTACTACTCCATTCATGACTCATTATTCATTACTCATAACTGCTCCTCCAACAACCCCTTGAGCTTCAGGATCAGCTGGATGCTCCGCACGTCGTCCTCGACACTGGCGGCCTCCTCGCACTCCTCGCGCAAAATCGTCCCGCTCACCGACACCGCCAATACCAGCGACCGCAGCTCGTTGTCGTAGGCCAGGTTCAACTCGGAGAGCACCAGCGGCGTCATGTACTTGGCCACGTCGACCTTGGTGCGCGGGGCCACCACCGCCAGCTTCAAAATCAGCCGCTTGGGCTTGAGGGTGTGGTGCAGCGGGCGGTGCTTCGGGGTGGGCGAGTAGTCCTTGGCAAACGCCTCGTCACGCCAGTCGCGCTCAGAGCGGTCGTGGTTGGCGTTGCCACTGCCATTGCCGTTTCCGAATCCATTGCCACCGATGCCATTTGCGTTTCCATTACCGTTTCCATTGCCACCACCACCACCATTACCACCATTACCACTACTGGTACCGTCTCCACTTGCACTGTGTGCACCTTGCGCACCTTGTGCACCGTGTTCGCTGTGCGCACCGGAGTGGGTGCTGTGCCCTCCCGTCTGGGTGCGCTCGTGCACCTCCACCTCCGCGTTGACAGTGTCCCACACCTCGTCGACACTGCCCGTGGGCAGCTCGGGCTCCTGGTCCAAGTTGAGCAGCTCGAGCGCCTGCTGGGCCGGGGTGACGTCCCGGCACTCGCACGGCAGCGGCTGCTGCTTGACAAACGTCGCCAGCGTGATGGGCGACCCGTTGATCCGGAGCTTCTTGAAGTGCAGTGTCTGGTACAGCTGGATGGCGGTGGGTGCGGCCTTGACGGGCACCACCGCGGCGAAGGGGTTGTCGGGGCTGTGCCGGGGCACCGGGTCCACGTAGTTGGGGTGCAGGAGCAACAGCAGGTACAACAAGTGGAGCGGGTTGTGCTGTTTGAGGCGGGGGGCCGGGGACGCGATCTTCTGGCGGCGGCGGCGGTAGCGCCCGATGTTGTGCAGCATGAACTGCTCGAACTCGTGCTGGGACATGGGCTCGTCGACCTCGACCGGCTGGTGCGGAGGGAGGGGCCGCTTGGGTGTGTGCGGGGGTGTCGGGGAACGGGGCGTGGGTGTGGATGTGTGCGAGGTGTGTGAGGTGTGTGAGGAAAGGGAGGTAGTGTGGGAGGAGGGAATGTGGGGTGTGTGAGGTGTGTGGGGTATGTGGGGGGTAGTGGGTGTGTGGGAGGAGGGAGTGTGTACGGGCGAGGTGTCTGATGAGTGTTGGGAGTGTTGGGAAGGCTCTGTCAAAGGCTCTGTAGAGGGTTGGTTTGGGGACAGGGGTGAGTCCGTATAGGCATGGATCGCGGGCATCTCTTGCCCAGGTTTCACCACCTGCGCCTCGGGCACCTTGAACGTCTCTGTCTCCTCCATCTCCACGTCAGCGTTGGCGGGGGTGATGGTCGCCTGGCTATCGCTGCCCAACACGCTCTCAGAAACACGACCATTGTGTGTCCTCCTACTCTCTCCACTCTCCATCGATCGCTCAAATCGCTCAAACGACCGTCTTCTCTCGCACGACCGTCGTCTCTCACACGACCGTCGTCTCTCCAGCCCTCCATCTGCCGCCTCCCTCCCCCTCGCTGCCGCCTCCCTCCCATCCCCCTCCAATCGCACCTTCTTCACCCCGGGGCCGGGGGCACCGCCGCGCTTCTGCGCCCGCTGCCGCAAGAGCAGCGCCACCATCGGGTACCGCGCCCCGTCCACCAGCGCCCCCTCCACCCGGGTCAAGAGCGCCGCCAACCGGTCGCTCGCCGTCACCGTCGCCGTAAGCAAGTCGTTCACCTCCTGGTGGAGCCCCGTGGTGGCGGCGTGCCGGGGCGTGGCCGCCGCCACCTTCTTCAGCACCGCCCGGGCCAACTTGGCCACCCGGACGTTCTTGTGCTGGATCTTCTGCTCCGTGGTGAGCAGCCGCTTGATCTCCTGGCGGAAGTCCATCTGGTAGTTGTGGGTCACCTTGAGCACCGCGGCCGCGGTGTCGGCCAGCTCCTCCTTGAGCGCGCCCAACACCAGGTCGAGCCGGAACTGCTCGACACTCGGTAGCTTGGGCGTGGTGCTGTTGTAGCGGTACATGGCCAGTCAGGGGCTTGCTGTGCACTTGCGGGGTGAAAAATCGGGTGCTGGTGCAGGAGCACCGTTGTGGTTTATATGTGCGGAAATGTGGGGCGGGCCGGGGCAGCACAACGGTGTGCGAGGGCGAGCGAAGTGGGTGCAGCATGGGTGCAGGGAGGGTGCAGGTGAGGACGGGTGCAGGGAGGGAGCACGGGGCTGGGCACCGGCCGCCGCTGGGGAGGGCCGGCGGCGACGGCAAAAGTTTCTTTTTCGGTGTCTGGGCCACCGTTTTGTGTAAGGTGGGCGGGCTCGAGGGGTGGACGTAGGCGGCGGTGGTGGACGTAGGTGGACCCGGTGCATGCGTCGGGCTGCGCACAGGTGGGTTTTTCGCATGTGGAAGCGGAGACGGTGTAATTGGAAACGCGATCTCGTCGTGTGACCGGTTCCCAGAGTCGGTAGGAGGAGGGGAGGGGCAGGTGGAGGAGAGAAGGGGCTGGGTGGGGGCACGCTGGGGCCACGTTGGGGTGAGAGAAGCGAAGGGGTGGGCGAACAGGCCAGGGGTGGGCCGGATTAGGTTCGTACGAGCCACACAATGGACTGGTTAGGCGAGACGCCTTGGCGATCGGGGACACGACCGATCGCATGGGCCCATTGTGTCAGTTTGAAATAGGCGAGGGGAACACGACACAAAAGCGTAATGGGTGGCAGTGAGGATGGGAGGGGAGGGCGAGTAGAGGAGGTGGAGAGGAAGGTAGAGGGAGGATAGAGGGAGGGTAGAGGGAGGGTAGAGGGAAGGTAGAGAGGAAGGCAAACGGGTGGGTCTTCCGAAAAGGAGATAACACATGTTATCTCGATTGATCGTCTAGTCTTTCTATTGTTCGTAGCGGAGGCTAGCACCACAGTGGCCCGGTTGCCAACTAGATACGAACGGGGCTTACGCGACCCCTTAAACATAGGCTGCCGTGCGTTAGGGTGTCGTGACCCTTACGGTGTTTGTAATCGGGTTTAGTTGCCGTATTGGCCCAAGGGGTGGTGGGTTTGGCCGTGCAGTACACCAACCGGTAAGGGGGGTTGTAAAGTGGGGAACACCCCGTATCTGGAAGCGAGCCAGGGATTGTTCTGTTGTCAGGGGAAACGAAGGAAGCATTCTAGACTACTAAGCCAGGCACGCAGAGAACAGTACTAAAAACTAAAAACCGTCGAACAACTTAAACAAACTATCAGACACCAAAAATCAACCACCAAAAAATTTGAACTTCTTGAATATTGGCCTAAATCACCTCCATCTTTTCCCCTCTTCCTTCTTCTTTCTCCTTCCTCCACCCTTCTCTTTCTCTCGTCATTCATTACTATATACATCGACTCTACTCAATAAAGTCGCCGAGACTCATGGCTCGGGGCCGTCTGGGGCCACCCCGCGACAGCTTGGGCTTCCCCTTGCCCCGTCTCACCGCGCCATTCGCCCCCAACGTGATCTTTTTCGTCGGTGGCGGCGCCAACTCGTCTATATGGACAGTTTTGGGCAGGGCTCGTGGCACCCGTTCGGTCGTCGCCAGCTCGCGCCGCTGTTTGCGCTCCTCGCGCCGACGCTGCTCACGGGCCCGTAGCTCGGTGGTGTCGCTGTCGGTGGGCTGCCACGACGACTTCAAAATCCGTCGGACCGCCTCGGGAGACACCCCAAAGTACTGGGCCAAATCCACGGTTTTGAGGTGGGGCATCTGCACGCTGAGACTGCGGAGGTCGTCCATCTGCTGCCTCAGCAACTTCCGTGTGGGGTTCCACTCGCCATACCGCTTTTTCAACAGCGCATCCCGCTTGGCCCAGGTGGGGGCGGACTTGGGAAGCTTTTGCGAGGGTTTGGGCGCGGGAGTGCCGCCGTTTTTGTTCTTTGGGGTGTAGAAACGGACCAGAAGTGTGCTGGGAGCCGTTTTGTTTAGCCGTAATTGGCCTAGTAGCAGCCGTAGCATGGGTCTGGGTGGGTTCGAGTCTTATCGATGCCCATCTCGATCAGTGCGATGATAAGCCCAAGGGCTCAAAACGGGGGAAGGAACAAACAGGAATATAGAGGATGTGGGTAAGGTGTAAATGGCGGTCACGGGGTGTGGCATTAACACCAAGCCGTTTCAGAGGAGAGGAAGACAGTGAAACACTGTGCTCACCAGTATTTGAACGTATACTTCGCTACGTCATTATTTTGAACCCAACGGTTGCAACACCTACCTGGCTACACCTATTTTGGCTAATCACCACTAAGACCACTAAACCATAGAACACTAAAACCATAGACCACTAAGACCACTATGACCAACACCACTAAGCCCCTCCATCTGAATCGAGATCCAATCGCTACCGTTTTCCTATTCCATATATTATCTACCCAATTGAGCTCCCGTACCTCGTTAGACCCTGAAACTTTCACGTCGTTTCAACTTGATTACACGCACCGGAGATCCCCGTGTCATCTGTACGCTGTCACGGTTTCACCGTTGACTATGTTCGCGTCTACACTTGCATTGGACCCCCACGTCGTAAACGCTGGCTACAACCCCCGGTGCCTTCCCGGCATACACATTATTCGCGGGGTTTCGGATCGTGTCGCACAGGAGGACCTGAAACCGCGTGTGAGACACACTGATACCCCGACCACCAGCGATTCTGCGCCCCCTGACCGACGCAGCTCGTGACAATGGTCAATGCGCTTCCGCGTGGCTGGGACCATGGTGGGTTCCCGCGCAAATATAGTGGTTACCATTTGCGTGCCAATTGCGCTTTCACCCGCGATTATTCGTGCTCGTTTAGACCAAACCAGCGCCCGGTGGCTGTGGGCGTGGGTGGCGACCGACGCGGCGCCGCCTGTTTGGCTAGCTACCACTGGGGGACGTCGTGCCAGCCCAATTGCCTAATTGGTGCTCGTGCGCCATGCCACAAAGCGGTTTGTGGAGACCACCCGAGACCACCCGAGACCCGTGGGTGTACAGCCGCGCGCGGGCCAATTACAAACAGCGCCCTACGAAGACGTCACGAGAGGCACAACAAGGCATGGTGTGCCTTGGTTCGCCGAGAAGCCCAATTGTCTCGAAGGCGCTGTGCTTTCACCCGCATGTCGTAATTGTCCCGGTTAGAAGCCCCGCCCGTAGTCATGTTAGCTCTAACATACCAACGCATCGTGAGTGGGCTAAACTAGGCAATCGGGCTGTAGCGCTACTGAATGACACACTCCGCTTCCGTCAACCCCCTTCCTTTCCTACCCTTCCTTTCATCCCCTTCCGTCCTCCCCCCCTTCCTTCCCTTCCTTCCGCTTCCTTCCCTCTCCTTCCCTTTTCGTCTCCTTTTCGCATCCTCCCTTTTCGCATCCTTCCCTTTTCGTCCCGTCATCCTTATTTTTCCACCATTTCCGCCACCACACTCACGTGACGCATTTGTTTAGACGACAACCACGCCACCCATATGAACTTTCTCAGGAAGTTTATCGGCAACCCGCCCACCGAGGAGGAAGTCGCGGTGCTCCCGCTGGGCAAGTTCTTCTTGACGCGCTCGCCAAGCTCGCCCAAGGGCGCGTTCGAGTGCCTCTACGCCGACGCCTACGCCGTGATCAAGGCCACGCTGACCCCGTTTTTGTACCAGCTCTGCGTCACCAAGGGCACCACCGCCGACGAGGGCGCCGGGCTCATGGTGGACGAGGACCTGGACGACGAGCTGGACCGCGAGCTGGCGGTGGCGCTGTTGCTGGACGCGCCCAACTCCAACACCGCCGACGAGTGGCTGTTTGTGATTAGCGACGAGTTAGAGTTTTCTGTATACGACAACGACGCGGGCGCCCAGGTGGTGGCGTGGCGCGACGTCAACGGCGACGTGGGCGACCGCTTTGAGTTTGTAGTTGCCGCGGAGGCCTCCAGCGACCTGTTCGTGTTGGCGCTCTTCAAGTGTGTCTACGAGGCGGCGTACGAGAAGCCGAGCGGAGACATCGAGAGCGTGGACGACGCGCGGCTTAAGGAGTTTATGCAGGGCACCCGCCCCTACGGCGGCCAGTACAAGGACGCGGACTACAACCCCGAGGGGACCGGTAGAAGTAGCAACCCGGGGTACAACCCGAGCAAGCACGACCCGGGGTACAACCCGACCCAGGGCAAGCACTCGGATCCCGGGTACAACCCGATCCAGGGCCCGGGCAAGCGCGATCCCGGGTACAACCCGATCCAGGGCCCGCCCGCGGACGAGTCGGACGACGAGTTCGCAGAGGCGCTCGCGGAGTTCGCGGAGCCCCACGGCGACACGGTGTTCGAGACGGCGTCGCCGCTGTTGTACTACTACGACGCCCGTGGCCAGAAGTTCGTCCGCAAGCTGGCCCAGGCCCGCGTGCGGCTCATCCGCCTCCAGCAGTTCGAGTACACGTTGTACATCACGCTGGCGGAGGCGTCGCTCAACTTGCCGGTGCTGCTGCAGCTCCTGCCCACCTTCAACTACGACAAGCTCCTGTTTGTGTTTGTCCAGTACGTGTTCACCGAGACGGCGGCGGGGGCATTTTCGTGGCTCTTGCGGTTTGGCGACCGCGACCAGTTGACGGCCCTTCAGCTGGTGTTCACGATGGCGCTCTGGGAGACGATCAACCGCAAGAAGTACGGTGCGGACGTCGAGGAGCAGAGCGAGGAGGCGTACTTGGCGAAGGCGATGCTGAAGATGGACTTGGAGAAGGAGAAGAAGAAGAAGAACAAGCTGAAAACGGACTTGAAGAAGCTGAAAATGGACTTGAAGACGCTGAAGGTGGACTTGAAGCCCGCAGGCACCACGGGCTCCCGCACCACGGGCTCTCGCACCACCGCCGCGCTCGACTCGGACTCGGACCGCCTGGAGGACTCGGACGCCTCGGACGACCCCTACGACTCGGACTCCGACGACGAGTACGTGCCGGAGTCGCGGGTGGCCGCGGGCGACTTCCACCGGTTGGCGGGCAAGAACACCGCGCTCACGATTGGCGGGGCGCTGGACCGCGCGTTCGTCACCCGCGGCAACAACGTGGGCGTGTTCTCCACCGGCGGCGACGGCGTCGACTACGTGGCCACCCTCAAGAACGTCGCCGACAAGAAGGGCGCCAAGATCGACCCCCAGAAGCTGGTGTTGCACCAGCGCGACCAGTACCTCGTGATGAAGGGCGCCAAGGACGACGTGCTCTACCAGATGGACGTCAACCGCGGCACGGTGGTGGACGAGTGGCAGGTGGGCACGCCGGCGATCGCCGACTTCGGGCCCAACGCCAAGTACGCCCAGTTGACGCTGGAGCCCACGATGACGGGCATCCACGCCAACGGGATCTTCCGCATCGACCCGCGGCTCCCGGGCGACAAGCTCGTGGCGGACTCGTCGTACAAAAACTACAAAACCAAGAACAACAGGTTGCTGGTGCTCACCACCACCGAGCAGGGGTACACAGCGGTGGGCCTGGACAACGGCGACATCCGGTTGTTCGACCAGCTCGGCAAGAACGCCAAGTCGCGGCTCCCGTCGCTCGGCGAGCCCTACACCGGGCTCGACGTGCTGGCGGACGGGCGGTGGCTCTTGGCCACGTGCAGGCTGTTTTTGCTTCTCATGGACTTGAAGATCGGGGGTGGCCAGAAGAACGAGGGATCGTTGGGGTTCACCAAGTACTTCGACGCCGACAAGAAGCCCGTGCCGTGGCGGCTCCAGTTGCGGCTGGCGGACGCGGTGGCGATTGCCCGCCGCACGCGCAAGCCCGTCGAGTTCACCCGGGCCCAGTTCAACGCCGGGCTGGGGGCCAAGGAGAGCCGGATCGTCACCCTGGCGGGGCCGTTTGTGGTGTCGTGGGCCCTCAAGGACGTGTTGCGCGGGCGCGACGACATCTACACCATCCACGAGAGCGGAGGGCCTGTCGTCGCCGACCTGTTCCGGTTCGGGTCGAACAAGGAGGTCATTTACACCTTGGCGAACGAGGTGGGGCTGGCGAGACGAGGCCGGGCGTGGCACGACACGCTGATGAGCGCGGTTTAGGAGATAATTGAGCGAGATCCTGAATCATATGTAGACTTAATAAACAATGGATAATAAGGGTAGTAATAATGGGTAATAAAAATGGATAAAAAGCATTGGATAAAATGGACAATAAGCAATGGATAAAATGGATAAAAAAAAATGGATACTAAAAATGGATAAAAATTGTTTCGGCTTGGAAAGCGGCTCCATCGGTCATGTTGGATAGAGCTCATTTTTAGAGCTCCAATCCACAGAGGATATTGACGTGTTCTTGACGGCCTGCTAGTTGTACTTGACGCATGGATATACGAGATAGTGCATATTCCCAATAAGGTTTAGTGCATCATCCCAGTGCGTTGCACCATAAGCAACTTCTTCCACTCGTGAACTCCACTGAAAATGACACTAGAGTTAAATGCCATTCAATTCTCTCTAGTAACCCTCATTGCCTGTGCAATAGTCTGGTCCATACGGTGGAATCCATTTGCTCGAATACACCCCCGGTCCTATCACCACGGTACCGCCCCTCACTTCGAACGAACCCAAATATGGAACCTCGAAGTAAAGATTATTGGCAACGGCATGCTCCTTGAGGCATTGGTCATAGGCGACCATGTAGCGTGTTCTACGGATTTCTGCCAACAACCGTTCGCGTATCCTCCCAACCGAGTCCACAGCGATACGCCGGTTCAAGGAAGAGGGATCGTCCTCGTCAAAATTTGCCTTAAGCGAAAAAAGTTCTAGAACCGCATCACGCACGACCAGATACAATTCGTCGTATGGGCCTAGGGCCGATAGCGGAAAAAGGTGGTAGAGGACTTCCCCAATCCCACGACAGCTCAAGTCATCGAGTGCTTCAAGAAGAAAGTGGTCAATTTTTTTAAGAAAATTTCGAGTCGAGGTGTCACGGCGCAACATCAAGTAAGAACATTCCACACTGAAGTACTTTTTCCATTTATTCACGGCGGCTGCGTGACACACGTGGTCTTGAAAGCGACGGTAAAAGTCCATGAGCGTCTCCTCTAGGTTGAATTTGAAAGTTTCGGCGTACTCCATGAAATCCCTAACGAGCATATGCATAAACACGTTATCAACGCCTTCTGACTGTGCTTTCCAACAAGTATCTAAGTGCTGGTTAAAGTACATCTTCAAACCCTTGGGCACTTCCAGCTTGCACTCAATGCCTTCGTCCAATTTCTCGCGGTAAAAGAAATAAGCCGGATGCATAACGATCTCGACGCTATTTAGGTTCAATTCATCGAGACCAACTACTTTACGCTGGGTGTTGAGAATACCATTGGTAGCACTCTGGTGAATTACGGGTTTCTCGGTTGGTTTGGGCTGAGACTGGTTTCCAGGCTTTAGCTGCGTCAATGAACTTATGAGAGATTGCATTTGCTCTGCGAGTTTTGCAATTTGCTCGGTATTTTCTTGCGTCTGTTTCATATTTCTCTCGGTCTTGTTTAAATACTCTTCAATTTTCCGACTACTCATTTCGAGTACCTCGGTAAAAGCTGATGCATGTTCAATTGATTCGAGCGATTGGCTGGGTGTTGTGCGTTCTGTGGCATCGGGACTGTTCAATGTGGACTCCTCGTTGGCATTATAGGGGATGTCAGGCGGTCCTGAGGTGGGCGAATGAGGACCCACAGGAGTGGCAACATCAGGTAGATGAGGCGAGAAAGAACTCATGATCTGTTCAATTTCAGGGCTCCAGTCGTGTCCTCCGTTGGATCAACAATGTCTCGATTGACGAGGAATTATGCCAGATTATTACTGCATGTAACTTTAATGACTCGAGATCGTCTACTCTCAGGTTGGAATATTTCTGCAATGAGGCCCTAATTTGCAAACAAGAGCACGCCAACTCAAGAATTCGGTTACTACTTTGTGGAATCCCATGGCGCGTACCGTTCAGACGTACTCACATGCATACAAACCAGATGATCTAGTGGAATAACCGATTCCTTGTCCGTGTGCAGTATACAGTAGGTTCCATACGGAATAATTAGGAACCGAATCACCAGGTTGGGCATATGCTTCAATTTAATATTAGCGGTTCGCCAGATAGAACCCTTTTTTGCAGTTAGCTCAAACTTGTATACACTGTGTTAGGGACCACGTATTCAAGTGTGAACCCAGTAACTCCTAATCCCATCAGGAACTCTTTACGACCGAACCGATATTCAGGAATGGGACAACTTCCTTCAGCAACTTTCTGACCGAGTCCCCAGGAAATGCGTTGTGTTTCTCCTATGAAGAAACTCGGGCGCGAACTAGGGCAGGTCGAACCGGCGATAGGCTGACTATGGCAAGGCATCGTCTCAGACAGCGTGGTAGGGTGACCAAACCATAGGGTGACTTTAAATGTCGCAGACAGTCGGGTCCTCGGGAGGCCTGATGAAAGCGATAACACGGTCCAATTGGGTGTGATGACGCCTGATGGAACCCCACGACAAAGTCTTATCGATCATGAGACTCATAAACACCCGTCGTAAACCAGTTTGGCTCACAATTTGAGATTTTGAAAGATATATAATCAAACCGGTTCCTACTAATGAGTATGACAACCTAGTAATAATACTAGATGTGCTTCTTCCAAAGCAAGAGTACTTCGCCCAAAGTGATCCAAGGTATACCAAAGCAAGAGGAAGCCTCCAAGCTCACCGATACTAAGGTGGACTACGAGTTCACTTTCGAACCCAAACCAATCAAGACGGAAGCTACGGTAAATTTGTCGTCACATTTGGACGCGTTGGCTTGTGAAATCAAAAACGTCAGGGACGAGTTCACCATTCAAATCATTGATGTTCTCGCAAGAATCCAGTCGTTGGAGACTCGCTCGCTGGAACGAAATAGTTTAACTCTTTTTCAAATCTTAGTGCTTTTGCGGGACGCTCCTCGAACGAATAACCCCGACGAATGGGTAACCTGGCTTGAAGGGAATCGGTATGTTGCTATCGTCGCGGATCAAAACGGTTTGGGGGAATGCTTCGTCAATCAGCTATACGCCAAAGTAAAGCTAGCGGCAGTATATCACTGCGATACATACAAGGAGCCCACAACAACAGTTGCAAGTGATTTTCTTCAGATTCTGATCAACGCTTTCCTCAAATCAAGGCCGCTATATGAAGACTTAGCGACCCAAATCAGATGTAACCCTATTAACAACATCAACGTGCTATCACGAGAATGGCGCCGTTGGTTTCGTGAATTCACTAAACTTTTTCTCTCGAGTGTGCCGTATCTAGACGAGTTGGATACTCTAAACCTACTCAACGAGTTTTATGAAAACGTTGAGGGCCTCGAGAGCGAGCTTCATTTTGCAATAATCAGGCATCTGGTCACAATCAGGAACATTCTTCATGAATACGATCGGGACAAATCAGTGATCGCAGCGGACGCAAGGGCGATTTTTCAAGACACCCTCGCTGAAATTCTGAGATTCGTATCCAAAACCAAGGTGCCGATGATTCATAACCAGCGGAGTCACGCGGCAAAGATGATTGAAGTAGGAGAGTTTGAGGACAAATTTAGTTGGCCAAGCGTTTGACACGCATCAAGAGTGTTGATAGATTTTTTCCTAATTTACATAGTATGAACAATATTTTTACTAAATATGCAATATTTCAGGGGAAACTGAATTACGAATGTTCACCGACGTAATCCGAGTTTTGAAAAAATTTGTTGGGTTTGAACCTATACAACGCTCCTGATAAATACCATTGGATCATGTCGCATTTGGGTTTGCTATGGCGGTAATGTTTGACGAACAAACCTACCCCACCTCGAATCAACCTGAGGCCACGACATGGTCGTATACGTGCACTTTAAAGTCCGCCACTGTTGCACACTTTATCAACTTGATACAAGTATCAGATGCCTCCCACATGCGAAGCCAATGACCCATCCTTGCGATACTGTCCAAAACATTCTGCCATTGCTTTTATCCAGGCATGAAGCAGAATGTTCAATACTACCCGAACCCGATTTGACTGCCGACGACGTCTACCAGAGTAGCTTGTTAATGACACGATTGGACGCCATAGCCACTCTGATTGAAAACATGAGACACGAGACCAAGACTCAAATGGACAAAATTCGTGAGAGGCTTGAAAGGCTTGAACAACAGCAAGTCTCAGAAAGAGCTAACACCGTTTTCCAGTTCTTGTTGCTTATGCAAAATTGTCCCAAAACAGATACTCCCGAAGATTGGGTTCGATGGCTTCAAAGAAACAAGTACATCGCAGTTATCGCTGAAAAGCATGGTCTTCGCGAAGTGTTCGTGAGGCACTTACAGTGTGTCATCAAACTGTTCGTGGATTTCAATGAGCATACCATCACCGAGCCCAAGGATGTCCCTGCTCCGGAATTCCTTCAATTGATGATAAAGGCAGTTAAGGATCCAAAACCACTTTACAGGTATCTCGAGACGCAGATCATGCTAATTCCCCTCCATGATAGACGTCTTGGCACCCACGAAGGCCGCATGTGGTTCAAAGATTTCTCAAAGGCATTTCTTCAGAGTATTCCTTACTTGAATGAGCACGACACACTCACCCTTTTGAGCGAGCTTTACCGCACAGTGATTGACCTTGATGCTGAATTCTACTTCGCCGTCATTAGGCTCCTGGTCACCATCAGCAACATTGTTCAAGAGCGTTGTCCCAGTAGAGTCACTGCCACCAACGTATGAGACAGATTATTCCAAGACTGAATGTAAATGAAATTCTAGAAGAACGCGTGATTTCTCGAACGGTCCGAACAAATCAGCCCTTAATTCCGTTTTCGGCTAATTTGCAACCGCGGAGAAATAATATCGGTCCGAACGGAAAAACAAAATCTTTCGATCGGGTCCAAGGGGTACCCCATATATGTCATCGTCGCACCTCAGCGCACGACATGGCATGACCAATCAGTATAATTCACGCTCCTCCGAGGATTTTGACAGGCGTCTATTGGTATAAAATATCGTCGCTTAGAAATGTAAATTTTATTCTACCCCGGGCTACCCGCTACACGTTCTTATGGTTGATTGCTACCCCGGTATTTTGGTGAACCTGGAAGTTGGCAAAACAAACAAAGCCTCTGATACCGACAGACGTGAGAAAAAGCCGGTACCCCCTTGCGGCCTGGTCCAACCTATCGAGTCGCTCCAAATGATCAACGCCCTCAAAGAAAGAATTCGGTTACTTGAATCCCACTACACCAGACTCACCGTTGAGCAAGTCATCTCCAGCTTGAATGACCTGCCCAATACAAAAAACCCCGAGGACTGGGTTGTGTGGCTTGAATCTCAACGCTACCTTGCGACACTTGCCGAGTCCAGCGGGCTCCGCGAGTGCTTTGTGTTCCATCTATACGCAAAATTGAAGCTGGTTGTCAGTTATCACAGCGCCATCCCTCCAAAGCCCGACAACACTTCTGCGCCAGATTATTTGCAGTTGCTGATAGAATCGTTTTCCAGTCCGTTGTACGTGAATTTACTTACTCAGATAAATTGCAACCCGTTCACCTGTGAAAACATCCACAGCCGAGCATGGTGCAACTGGTTCAAAAACTTTTGCGAGAGCTTTCTCTTGAGTATCCCGTATATGGATGAGAGCGATACCAGGTTTCTCGTCCACCACATTTACCAATACGTGGACGACTTTGATTTCGATTTGAAACGCCTACTCAAGGATAAGATCCCACGAATCAAAAGCTTCCCCAAAGAGGAATTCCCCAACAAAAAGGCGTTGGTTTGGGAAGTCCGCTCGTTCCTTCAGAGCACGCTCATAGTGCTCCCGGTTTATTTGCATTCCGAAGTCCGGCGAAGGTACCGGTTGCAAAAGTTCCACGGGAAGGAATTCGGAAACCCCACGCAACGAGACCAACGGCGTCAGAGCACAGGGCCCACTCCAAAGCGATAAAATCCCAGCTATCAGCCACACACTAGCGAAGCTTCCGCGTTTTCGGGTTGCGCACATCACAAATTCCTATATCAACCCAACGCCTACAGACACTCTACAGACCACTCTACAGACCACCCTGAATATATACATTATCGTCACTCGTTACTGCCGCGACAACGCGTCGTATTGCGGACTTGTGTTTATATACCGCCCTGCGTAGTGGCCCAACCGGGGAGCCAACCACTCCAACAAGTGCTCCAACTCCCCCACCAACACCAGCATAGACACTGCGTCCAAGAGCGAGTCCGCCAAAATAGCAGGCATGGTGACAATGAGCCGCAACAAGTGCTCCAACCCGTAGACCGTGGCCGGAGGTGCGTCATCGCTCACGGTACCATTGGTGACAAGCTCAAAGTACTGCTGGTTTTCGTATTTGTACAACAACATCATGTGCAACCCCTTGTTGAAGTAGGCCTCGAGCCCCTCGAGCACCTCGCCCAACAACGCCGGGAGCTCCACTTCCTCCTCGCGAGCCTTTTTGTAGTCCTCGAGGATCTCGGTCACCGGACGACGTGCTGGCACCTCCACCAACTGGTGGTCGCGGGTGATGAACTGCCAGTCGTCCACCAAAAGGTGTTTTATGTAGTCGTCGTACTTGAGCACCACCATCGTCGCCTTCTTGCGCTTGGGAGCGGGCTCCTTCGACTTTTTGGCGGTCTTCGCCTGGGCCCGTGCACCGGCAAGACCTGGACCTCCCGCAGCACCCCGTTTAGGACGAGCGGTGAGGGCGTCTAGCTGGGCCTTGAGGATCTTGTTCTCCTCGTTCTGCTCCAATATGCGCTCGATGCCGACCCACTCGTCCCACTTCGAGTTCCACCCCTGATAGTGAAGAAGGTAGGTATCCTTGTCCCGAAGCAGCTTGAGTTTCGGGTAGTTTTTCACAGGGTCCTCCTTGTCGTCCAACAACTCCACCTTGGACAGTCCCGCCCGGTGGATCTTGAGGATCTTGGCCTCGTACATGAGGGGGCCATGGTAGGCAAACACAAGGTTGCCTGGGTGGAGGTTCATGGGTTTCGCACACGTGATGGGTGAAAAAAGACGATGGATATGTGTTGGTGGGTGGTGGAGACTGGGCGATGGTGAACACGCCCGGTGGAGTAAACGGAAAAAATAGGCGGCTGACGTGGGATGGTACGGTTGGCTCGGTTGTTTGGAACGCGTTTCTTCAACTTTTACTTAGTGTTGTAGTGCAATCCCACCACACGGTTCCACCTGGGTTCCACCAGAAGAACCCATTGGACATCGCTACAGGCCATTGACACCGCTAAAGACTTCTTCCTCGACCCAATCGCCTTCTGCACGAATTCTCCGGCCCCGACCGTGTTCCGTTTCACTCCGCATTCTCGTCTATTCTTATCTTTTTTATCGCGACAGCCCCGCCTACCCCACACGATTAGACCCATTAGTTCCGGGCCAGGAACCCCGATCCAGCCACGAGACCGCGTAACAACCGAACCGGTAACCATACGTCGGGCCATTGTTCCCCCTAACGACGGTTGCCACCGTGCGGGGCACGATTCTCGGCTATCGACGTCACACCGGGTGCCAAGCAATCCACAATGAAACAGGCGCCACCGGTAGCACCACCCACACCCTCTACACCCTCTATACCTTATCCCCCCGTCTTCTCCTACAATCTACTCGAACTCTACCCCTGCCTTAGTTTACACCACCCGCCTTCATCACGAGCCCTGCGCCGTGCTAGCAACCCGTCTCGGTGAGGCATTTTGTGGTCGGAGATACCGCCATGGCCATCGCATCGTCAATCTTTGCTAACCTTAACTAGCCCCCTCCGGCCCACCCCATTGCTCTCGTGGTGCTCCGACACCACCCTCGTATCATGCCATCATGCGGTCGAAGACCTCCGAAGCTCGCGGGCAAAACAGCCCAGAAGCCTACGTAGCGCAAACCCGCGGGCGAGCCGGGCCCACCACCCGCCTAGCACCCTCGCCAGTAGCATATCTAGCGCAATTTCCCCCCGTAGCCCGCCTTCGCCCGCTCCTTCAGCCCCACTACCCACTTCGCGATTGTTTCGCATATTTTTTTCCTCACCAAACAAGACTCCTCCCACCTCCTCCTCCGCTTCCTGCCCGTTGTTGACCAGGGAAGACCACCCAGACGCTACCACCCCGTTCCAAAAGCGACACATGAACTACCCGGGGGCCAGCCGCCTGACGGGGGCCATCGGAGCCCCGATCCCCTCGCGCAAGCCCCAGCTGGCAGTGCTGCTGGGAGGGAACATCGTCGGCGTCCACTACCGCGTAGGGAAGAAAATAGGCGAGGGCCTGTTTGGCATCATCTTCGAGGGGGTCAACGTGCTCACCGACCACCCCGTGGCCATCAAGTTCGAGCCCCGCAAGTGCGACGCGCCCCAGTTGCGCGACGAGTACCGCAGCTACCGGATCTTGCTGGGGTCGAAGGGGATCCCCGAGGCATATTACTTTGGCCAAGAGGGGGTCCACAACATTCTCATCATCGATCTTCTTGGCCCGTCGCTCGAAGACCTCTTTGACTGGTGCTCGCGCAAGCTCCTGGTGGCCACCGTGGTGTTGGTGGCAAAACAAATGATCAGACGCGTCCAGCAGATCCACGAGCACCACTTGATCTACCGCGACATCAAGCCCGACAATTTCTTGATCGGGCGAGGCGGCACCGCGGCGGAAAATCTTGTGTACATCGTCGACTTTGGCATGGCCAAGCAGTACCGCGACCCGAAGACCAAGGTGCATATCCCGTACCGGGAGAAGAAAGCGCTTTCGGGGACGGCCCGGTACATGCTGATCAACACCCACTTGGGCCGCGAGCAGCTGAGACGCGACGACTTGGAGCTGCTTGGGCACGTGTTCATGTACTTTTTGCGGGGCCTGTTGCCGTGGCAGGGGCTCAAGGCGCCCACCAACAAGCAGAAGTACGAGAAGATCGGGCTCAAGAAGCAGCTGACGCTGATCCAGGAGCTCTGCAAGGGGTACCCGGTGCAGTTTGCCCAGTACCTCAGCTACGTGCGCAACCTAAAGTTCGACGAGACCCCCGACTACGACTATCTCGTGGGGCTCATGGACAAGGCTGCGCGGGGCGAGGGGAACGAGAGCGACGAGTACTACGCCCACGCCCACTACGACTGGATGGACCTCAACGGCGGCCGTGGCTGGGACAGTGCTCTCAACAAGCGCACCAATCTCCACGGCTACGGCAACCCCACCCCCAGACGCGGTGGCACCGGCCGCAACGTCGCTCCCCAGCTCGACTACAAGACGCCCAACGGCCACCGACAGCCGGACTTGCTCCACGGGTCCAAGGGGTACGGGGCCATTCGCGAACGCACCCGGCTTGACGACGACGACATCCACCTGGAGGACCTGGAGTACCAGCGGCGTCACCGGCGCCCGTGCTGGCGTCGGATCTTCTGCTGTTTTTAGTTGTTTAGCCAACGACTGGCTCGTTGGATGTACATAAGCGGAAAGCTAAGAGTAATAAAACATTGCAAGAATAGGGTGAGGGGACAAGTAGAAGAATATGGGGGGTTATGTGAGGTATTTTTTATGTGGTTGTTGGGGCGATGAGAGCGTTTAGAGTGTTGAAGATGACATGGTTGCAGCCTGCATTGATTTCTCGTATCTGGACGCACGATGTTAAATCCGTATTGGGGTTTAGAGTGTACGGCTGAGAAGCGGGGACGGGAGAAGATAGGAGTAGAGTCGGCATAGAGAATGAGCGGTCGTGGGCTGGAGTATGGGCTTGGGTCTGTACAGGTTTCGACACGGGTTTATCACTTTGGTGGTGAGAAATGTTCAACAATATCCCACTTAACAATACACAACACCCTGATCCACGGCACGCGTACCTGGAAAACACCATTGAGGTTTCTTGGCAGTGTTATACACAGTTATGATAGCCGGCATGTGGTTGGAATGCCTATACGCCTTGATTTGGGACCAGCACACCGGACACCTCTTGACAACCGCACCCACTTATATCGTCACATTAGTAACCACCCAGTGTTTATCAGGCAATCCCACTTCCGCGGGTATTCTCTACGCCTTTGACTACCACTCAGACACTTTACATGGCATGACTTTGCCTTGGATCTGTCGTTCAGATCTTCCCCACAAAACTTTCAGGGGGTCTGGGGTTCCCGACAACGCTCGACCTTTTTTACCAGCAACTGCTGTCATATGAACGTAGTGAAGGGCCACACCTGACACCACCATTGTTGGTAATATCTCGTGCCGTTGTAAATCATTCCCCGATGGAATATTCCTGCAATCAAGGTTCGTGTGATTACCACCTAGGGAAATAACTACCGTCACGCCACGAGAGGCTGTCGGGTGTAGTACGATTTTGTGACTGATATGCATGGCACCCACCTACATCCCTGACCTCAAACCCAAGTATCGTCAGCTTACATTTGCCACTGCCGTGAGGGGCTCAAGAATTTTCACCTTTTTCACTTCAAGAAGCAACTACATTGTTGAAACTTCTCCTTATCAAAAATTCACTGCGCTCACCCTCACTCAGTATTTTGAGGCAGTTCCCCACATCTCATGTGGGTTCATGTCGGTAGCCTAGTTTGGGTAACCAACCCGGTATTATTCTAGTTTGTATTCCGTATAAACAATTGCAAGATAAGCCAGCTTATCCATAGCCTGCTGGCTAGTTCAGGTTCTCAGAAGACACAGAGCCGAACCGCAGTCTCAGCTCTGGCTGTGAGAGAATAGAAAATGACAGCTGCTTGCGAGCCTTAAAGTGGTCCTCGCCATCCATGCCACCAGCAAACTCCACCGGGGGCATGGGCTTCTCCTCCTCGCGCTTGGGAGTCATCCAGTACCCGTTGTTGGTGGTCAGAGAGTGGTGCATGTAGTAGTTGCCAGTGTTAACCTGGCCCAGCGAGTAGTGGCGTTTCTGCTGCTTGCCCCCGTTCATACGGGACAGCACCTTTCCAAAGAATCCATCAAACAAGTCCGGCATTGCAATTAATGTGTTATCTACAGATAATGGAAGGGGGTGCTCCCTTTTATATTCCACACGGTAAGGTGACACAAACGAGGGGAAGGTGTCGACGCCACAAGTTGCTGCATATGTGGGACTATACTACTGTGACAAAGCTTAAACCTGGCGTTGGTAGGGGTTGAGGCGGGTGATCGACAGTGTCTTGCTTGATAGCGCCGCTCCGACAGGAACCCGCCTGCCTGGGTACGTTTTGTGGGCCTAAATAATCGGTGGTCGGCAACAAGGAGCCTTTGATCAATGCTTCGTCCGATATAATAAATTAATAATCAGACTAAGAAAGGATGACTGTTCCTATTGGGGTCACTTTCCGGCACACAGTCAAAGAGGGGAGGTACTTTGCGCAGGGAACAATAGATTTGGTCCGTCACCGATGCCGGGCCCGCAGGTTCATGTGGGATGAATCACCCCCCGCAGACGCGCGATTTGCTCACTCAGGCAATGTTGCCTCAGCTGGGGTCGGTTAGTGGTATCTGGTGGTTGACTACGACCGTGTTCTAGACGATGGATGTCGAATTCCAAAGTTTATTTTCTATTGTTTCCGGGTTCTTTGTTCTAAAAAATATCCCCGTGGGGTATGCAGCAAGCAAAAAAGGTCCTACCCGGATTCGAACTGGGGTTGTCTGGATCAAAACCAGAAGTGATAACCACTACACTATAGAACCAATTTTACGGTGCGAGGTTGGCGGGTGGATTTCCAGGAGGCTGCAAAGAATTGCAATTGAAAGACTCAGAACTTGCCCGTATTTTGGCTCAAACAATAGATCATGTTAAGAATAGTCTACAAAAGTTGTAAAAGTGGGCTTATACTATTAGGAGTTGGTAATATTACCTTTTTCACTCACTAACCGTCCATTCGTACCCAATATCATATTGCCGTTCTCGGGCCTTGCAAAACAGCTATGGCTTTAGTAACAGTTTCCATTTATTCACAAATTTAAGTTTTTAATCCGGCCCTATTTAGTATTTCATCCACTCTTCTGTTCTTGGCAAGCGTCGTAAGTTGGGTCAGACATCAGCGCGTAAATACACTGGTAACATTCTTCCTCTATTTCTGAGAACACATTTTCAAAGCTATCCAAGGCTTTTGTAATCCGTTCAAGCTCGAACTGTTTCTCGATGAATTCCTCAAGAGCTGAAATGGCTTCTTCATATTCCTGCAGAATTGATTTGCCAGGGGACGATACTTCGTTCATAGTTTTGAGTGTAGCGAACAGTCAACAGCAACGCCATCGCTCTTTAATGGTCGAACATATTAGTGGTTAGATCACGAAGTTACCCCAACCACCCAGATATTCTCTAACCACTAACAATTGTGATTCACAAACGCGTACACCCAAATTTTATTAGTCTATAATTACACACTCGGGTAGTTGACTGCCTGCGACGCCCGTTCAACGTTCTTAAAAACGGGGAATGGGGGTACCTTAATATGCGGTTTGTCTAGCCGTATTGATTGCGCTTGAGGATTGGTGATCTCCGGGAAATGGTCCGTCAATACACCTGGATGAGCAGCATGTCGCCGGGCAGCCTTCGGAAACCGTTCTTCAACCACAGGTACTTCTGCACCATTGGCGTATAATACATCACAAGCGACCTCATACAACACCTTGAAGTCACCCTCAGGAATAGCTCTGGTGTCAATCATTTTCTGGACAACAGCCTGGAGATTCTTCATGTGGTACTGCCACATACCCTCAAACTCAATAAAAAACCGCCAAACTGGCGCGTAGCCAATGATCGAGCCAGTCAATTCGGAAGTGGTGCCTATGTGGTCGTTGAAAAAAGCTCTAATTTGGTCAGCGTCCTGGAGGCTCTGTAAATTGCTCACAGCGATGACAGCCCGGGCCACCGCCGGTAAGTCCTGGTTGTCAACGGCTTCCGAGCTCTTTGAGTCCAAATGGGTAGCGTACGCCTGACTGAGCTCGACAACTACCGGCTTGGGAAACGGTTTCCACTCGCCCAATTGCCGTATCCACCTCTCCAAAGGACTCCAGTCGTCGGAAAATTCTAGCGAGAGCACGCGGAGCTCTACCGAAAGCTCGCAATCCCACGCCACCGCTGCAAGCGCTCGTTCGTAGACCCCCTTCGCCAGCTCACGATCCCCTTTCGAATGGAGCCACCCAAGGTAGGAGAGCCACGGTTTAGGCTCGGTAGCCGCAACTGTGACCCACCGATCGTACACCAGCTTGGTGTCAGCCACCTCTTCGTTGTCTCGCGACCACGAGAGGTACTGTTTCCAGGGCTCATGGTCTACAGTGGCCCCAACAACAAACTGGAGTTGAAGAAGCTTTTCTTCAAAATGCCACTTCGCAGCCACCGCAGACTGCGTGTTCTGATAGACCTTGTAGGCCCAATCATCAAGAATTTGGTGCTTTTCCACCAACGAGAGCGTGGAAGCGGAGCTGTGGCCAAACCCGGTGGCGTATGCGGTAAGCTCTGCCTCGGGTACCACCTCACCAATCTCGTAGGTCTTACAAATCTCCAGCCATTGCGTGTAGTACTGGTTGTACTGGTACAACGGGATTTTCGTTAGCCGGAGGTAGAGCTCAAGCCGCTCCTTTTTGTTGTCTTTCTCGTACTCAAGGGCAAAGTCCCACACACTGTCGCCATTGAAGTGGTGCCCAACAAGCCCGAGAGCCTTCTGATAGTGCTCCCGAATCACGTCAGCCAGGGCGTTCTCCTCGGCCAAGAACTTGAGATAGCGCGTCCAGAGGACCACCGAAGTCGAGAACTTTTGGGTGGCAGCCTCAAGTGCGGTTCTCTTGTGCTGACTGGTGACTGCAGCGTCCACCAACTGTGTCCAGTACTCCTCGTACACGGGGTAAACGTCCACCACCTGCTGAGGCAGGCCTGTTTTTGAGGCTGCCCACGTGGCTAGCTGCGTAGCATCGTGTGGAACACTCTTCCCAAGGGTCACTTCACCAGGAAGTAACATTAGGTTTCAGATAGATGCCTCCTGGGGTGGGTAGCCTATCCTTTCAGCTGGTATGGATTTGATGGATTCGTGCGGCTTTGTGCGGCTCAGAATTCTACACGGCCTGTGCGGCTCAGATATCTAGGTTAGAAGCTCGCGACCACTACACCCATGTCGCCAGTAACCACAGCCAGGCCCTATACGCTTAGTGGCCGGCCCAATAGGGTGCTTGCGAAGCTACGACACTGTCCCGATGTTGAAAATACCGTGAATATTTCTGTTCCTGTGCTGGCCGAGGTGGATGTGTCCCTGGTGGTGTCAGACAACCTGGCGCGTCTCGCGGGCCCGCTTGAGCTTGACTTTGGGGACTCAGCGGGTGCTGTACAGGGTCAGAACTCTGCCCAGACCCCAGCTATAAACTTTGCTACTGAAAAACCGCAGTTTCTTGTTGAGTTGTCCGAGCTCATCCCAAAGACGGTCCACGATCAGGTGACGCTGGTGGTGGTAACCATGGGTGCTGTGAAGCCGATTCTTGTAGAGAAAGTGGTGCTTGAGATTGCTGAAGGGGTTCAGGGGCTCACTTGGGGTCTTCTGAACCTCTCCACTTCCCGCAGATTGGCTGTGGTGAAGCTCCCCACAATTGCAGCAGCCCAGGCGTTTGTGGGGAGAGCCAAGGGTGTTGAAGGAGTTGATGTGACGTTTGACCGCCAGTTGTTTATCGAGGACGACGAGGAAAAGGCCACTGAGGTCTCTGCGGACGATAATAACCTTAGTGCACGTGTTGCCGAGCTTCTCGCAGCGCCTCGTGGCCAGGACAAACCAAAGCAAGAGCTTGCTAAGGAGTATACGGTAGAGGAACTGGAACTAGTTGACGTGCCTCGTGCAATGAAGCCAGTCATCGTGGACGAGTTGATCAGTTTCCGTCTCCAAGTTCTTCGCAATGAAAATCAGCGGCGTGCCCGCGAGACGGCGCAGGAGCAACAGAGAGCAAAAGAGAAGCTCAAAGAGATGTATGAACGAATTACCGAGGAATCGCAGATGGAAGTGGACGTGCCGGAAACGACCATTGAACTTCCTGACGAACACGAAAATTTGGATGATAGCCAGTACACTTCAATGATTGAGAGAAAGGAGCGCGAGAAGCACGAGCGCGAGTATGCTATTGCGCTAGCTCAAGTGGAAGTTGAAGAAAAGCGCGCATGCGAGAAGCTCCCAGCTGAGTTGACAGCATTAAGATCCTACGAAAAGACGGTTTCTGACGTGCGTGAGAGGTGGCTTGAGGAGTTGCGTCGGTTGGCAATGGCTCCGGCTCACCGGCCCGTTTTGCTTCCCGAAATTGTCAGCCTCTATTCTACCAATCATTCGTTGTATACAAAACAGAGGCAAGAGAAGCGATCGCGTGAAGAAGCCCAAGACGAAGCTGATCGCGAAGATGAGGCTGCAGAGAATGCAGAAAAGCAGAAGATCGATGACGAACCCACCAACGCTCCCCCGGAGCCCCAAGCTAAGCGTCCCCGAAAGGAGATCACATTTAACGAAGCACTTAGCGCAAAGATTGGGGAATTGTTGGAAACCTATGTGGGCGTTGCGGACGATTTGTTGGTCGATATGATCGACACAAATTTGCGCACCCACGGGACAGATGGCGGAGAGTTGTTAGTTGGGGAACTCAGAGAGGTGTTGGATGACGACGCCCAAACATTGGTGGATGAATTGTACGAGTATATCCGGAAAACCGATTAGTAATAGAGGTTTGGCTCAAAGGAGGTTAATGCAAGCGAGCCGTAATTATTCGTAATGATAAATCGTTCGTTATCTTAGCGGGTAAATGTATTGTTCCGGTCGTATGTGCCTTCTCACGGGAAGTATCCGGCGTTTGACGTAGAAGATTCAGGGCCAAGAAAAAACACCGAAATGAATCTGGGGTATGATTAATTTTGCATCGATCTTTATAGGGGTTAATTGCTGAAGTGGGATTTATTTCACGGAAACAGATCTAGAAATCAAAAGCTCAACGATTGCATCCGATAGCAACCCAAGGGTGCACGAAGGCCATTGTGTCGCCTGGGCCTTCGGATTATCTCCCAAGCCTCGAGCGTTGATGGTATGTGATCGCGACCTATATTTTTTAGGCATCAAGCACGGAAGCAGTAAGGGATTTATCAATAAAAAAAGCATCTCAGCAAGGCACAGACACCGGGAAAAGTATTTCCAGGTACTAGCTAGTTCATGCAAAATTAACTTGGGGGTCCCGACAATTCTTATTAAACTTTAATTTTAGACGTATGTCTCGAAATCAAGTAAACCAATTTACTAATCTGATCGGGCTATGCAAAAATCAGCTCATCACACGCGTTGAATAACCTCGGACCCAGCCGTGGCCAGCCACAGTTGTTGGTCCGACTTAAGTTGTGGGTTTCCCCGTACCCGCCTGCCGTTTCAGTCGGCATATTTCCTGGCGAACAATGAATTTATAATTACTGCGAACGCCTAATGGGGAGAAGGCAGATTACAAGCGCGTTGCAAATGCACCACGACGCGAATTGGGCATGGGTAACCAACCGGATATATTTTCCCCACCATTAACTAGGCCATGAAACGAGCGGTTGCTGCGTAGTAACCCGTAACCGGATCTTCGTTTCATTGTTCGCGTTTATGTCATTCGTATTGCCAAAAACCAAGAATTGCTTGTCCCCAGCAATCTCACCAGCAAAATGACAATCTCTTCCGTCTCGTACACCTTCCATTACCCTAGGAGACATCTTCTCTCAACGTTGAGACTGCTATATAAACCCGTTGCAACCCGCTCTTCCCGCCCCCTTCTCACCAACCTATTTTCGCATCGCACGAAACGAAATTACCATGTTGACCCAGGGCATGTCGACACTAAACATGGCTGTTGGCGATCCCGACAGCACCACGATAGTGCACAAGCTCCAGCCGCAATTTCTGGACCCCCGGCTGGCCGGCGAGGCGATGACGATGGCTGCAAGCCCGTCCCCTGAGTGGGAGGGCGAGCTGGTGAGGGAATACATCAAAGAGAAGGGAGTGTTGTCATATTTCTACCGGTACTTGCCGCTGGGCAACGTGCTGAAGTTTGATTTGAAGTGCATGGCGATGACGTTGGGGTATCTGTTGGACCAGTTCCCCCCGTTTGAGCTGACTCCTTTCCGGGAGATCATCGCCATCATGTCGCAGATGTTGGTCCAGGACGTTGATTTGGGTATCACCATTTCGAACCCGGACGCGTGGATGCTGGACAAGCCCCGTTACACGGTGGACCGATTTTTGCACGACCTCGGTCGTGCCCAGCGGATTGTGGTGGTCACTGGTGCGGGTATTCTGACCCTGGTGGGCATTCCAGACTTCCGTTCGATGGAGGGTGTGTATCTGAAGATAGACCACTTGAAGCTCTCCGATCCGCAGGATGTTTTTGATATCCGGATTTTCCGCAAGGACCCGCGATACTTTTACGCGGTGGCCAAGCTCTTGTTGCCAGACCTGGACGCGTATCTGGTGTTGCATTCGTTTCTCAAGTTGTTGGAAGACAAGGAGAAATTGGTGCGCAACTACACCCAGAACATCGACGACTTGGAGGTAGCTGCCGGATTGCTGCTGCTGAAGTTGATCCAGTGCCACGGGCTGTTCCACTGGGCCCGTTGCTTGCTGTGCGGTGCTCGTTTCCACGGCAAGAAAATCAGACAGCACATCATGGTCGAGCAGGTGCCGCGATGCAACGCGTGTTGGGGCCACACCACCTACAATGATACACGTGAGTTGTCCTACGGCGTGGTCAAACCGGATATCACCTTCTTCGGAGAGTCTTTGCCCAAACGCTTTTTCAGCCATAACAAGAAAGACTTGCTGGAATGCGATTTGTTCATTGCCATTGGAACTTCGCTCAAGGTGCTGCCGGTATCTGACATGGTGTCCAAGACGTCACGCCATGCGAAACGTATTCTCATTAACCGCGACCCCATCCCTGATATGAACTTCGACTTGACGTTGACGGGCAACTGCGACGACGTGGCGACGTGGATTTCGCAGAAGTTAGGCCCCGAATGGGACATCCCCCATCCCAACTATAATCGTCACCAGTCATTGGACGTCGAGGACGTCAACGTGTTTGAGAATATCTACGCTATTCACAGAACTGAGTAATACCAGAGCTAGTCTCTTTCACAGATCAGATTACACAAATTTTAGAACAGGGAAGTTTTTCAACTTCGTCCAACACGCCGGCTCTGCATTATTTTGACTTGATGTTCGCGCGCATAAATAATAATTTTATTGCTACAACCGCAACCATATCTCAGGGTGGTCAGGGCTTAAATAATCCACCGGTTTATCAGTAAATGTAACTACAAAATCCTATCACATGGCAAGGGGGTTGGCGTCTTGCGTGACTTCTTCTACCCTGTGCCAAGTTTTATTATACATCTTGGCAGATGCATGAACCGGACGTCGATTATGCTTCGAGATTGATGTCCGATCACAAAAGGATTTTGGGGTCCAGCGATGCATCCCGAGGTGACAATTGCTGTAAAAATGGAAAATTCGTCGTGTCTGTCCATACTGCTAGTCTAGTTTTGTATGGGATGTCTGTGAATGCACCATGTCATACGCCTCAGAAACAAAACCTGCCATATGCACCCCTCTGTAATGATCGATTCAGGGATGAAGAATTTTGTCAAGGGACCACTGTGCTTGGGAAGTCTGGATAACGTCGTTGAGCACTTTGATTCGATTTTGAAATGCCGCATACAGATTAAAAATATCTCAAAAAAAAATTCTAATCATAATCCCATGTCACCTTCCTGTCTACTCTATTCACATTAATTCGTTTCTCCGAGCTCATCCAATCGCTTCAAAAGCTTCTGCTCTGCCTGCGACCAGTTGTCGATCAACCCGTTGTAGAACCCGATTTGGTGGGTGCACAACCCCAACATTGCCTTCTTGAGTTCGCCGCGGTTGAAGCGGTCCCAGTTGGGATATTCGTCCTGTACGATGTTCGTGGTGAGGTCGTTGACAAGCTGGGTCTGTACCGAGATCTCGTGTGCTAACTGGTCGATGCGCAGCTGGACTTTGGCCACCTTCGCGTCGGTGGCTGTCAGCAGAATGTTCCCCAGCGCCAGCGTCAGCAAGGTGTCCTTTATGAGCTGGGCAGTGTTACCAACAAGCCCCTGGGTGTGGTGGTAGACCGGGGTCGGGGCTTGGTGGTTTCCGCCACCGCCTAGCGCGACGAGGTCTGCCTGGGCGCGGTTGTGGTAGTCTTGTAACACCTGTAAATCAATCTTTTTGTTGTGCTGCAATTGGATCAAGTCCGTGAGCGAGATGATGTACTTCAGGCAGTTCTTCAACAGCACGAGAAACAGCTCGTCGACGTAGGTGTGGAGCAGTTGCCACAGCGTCGCAAAAAAGTCAAGCGCGTCGGCAAATACCGTGAAGTTGGCCACCATCGCCCCATCTGGGGCCTCTCCCTCAGCTCCCTCGGACGCAACCGTCAGGAGCTTGCGGACGTGGTGACTGAACTGGCCGTAGTCGTGGGCCAAGTCCGCGTGCTTCTTGTTGAGCTTCGAGAAAAGCCGGTCGAGCCGCAAAAGGTTTTCGTACAACCGCTTCAACTTATCGGAGATCTCCAAGATGTCCTTGTTGGTCTCCTGCTTGTACTTGGACGGGGTCAAAAAGTTCATAAACGTCTCGGTGAGCTCGTCGCGCCCAAAACTCGCCCCGTCGTCCACGTCGCGGAGCTTTAGCGACTTCGTAAACGTCACCCAATCGGGCAAATCAGAAATGAAAAGATGAAACACCAGCGACTGCGACAACACCCGGTGGTTGGTGATGAAATGCACAAACGTGTCGAGCAGCTCCAACCGCTTGTGGATAAACCCGGGCGAAAACGTGTCTCCGGTGAGATATTTGAGGTTCAGCTTCAGGGGAAGCGGCGGGATGAGCACGGTGGGGTAGTCCTTGGACAACAGGTCGTGCAAGTAGCGGAAGTCGCCGTAGCGCCGCCGCGTGGACAACTCGATCTCTTTGTCCTCATCCACGCGGTTGAGCTTCAACACAAGCGGGTTGTTGGTCTTGGTGGTGATGAGGTAGTTCATGAACGGCTTCAGCTGGGCATCCATGTCCTTGATTGGCAGCAGCACCTCGGATTCAAGCTTGTAGTCCTCAAAATACTTGGTGTAGTCGATCTGGGGCTTGGCTGGCTCGGGGGCGGTTTCGGGCTCCGGAGACGGCTCCGGAGACGATTTGAGCTCGGGAGACGGCTCAATTGTGGGTTCCTTGGACTTGGGAGCGGTCGCTGCCGCCACAGTGGATGCCCGAGGCAACGCCGGAGGCTCGTCTGCCTCCTGGTGCGGAGGCTCCTCCGAGTACTCGGGAGGAGGCTTATGCTCGTCAGGGGAGGGCAGTGGCTGTTTGGCCAGCTCGGGTTTGGGCCCCAGCACGTTCTCCTCCTTGTTCTCTGTGCCCTGGGGGATCATCAAGTCGTCAGAGTCCACGTCGTTCAGCGCGTCCAGGGGGCTGTCGGCTGGGTCGTCGCTGGCAACGTCGCTGTGTTCCTCCTCAATGTCTGCCTCGGGCTCTCGGCGCCGCAGCTCCACAGGGTCATCCCGCTCAAGCTGGATCGACGTGAATTGGTCCAGCAAATTCATCGGTGGCGTCGGTCGGGCTCCTGGAGACGGTTGGTTTTTTGGTCACGAGGTCGCGCGAGTGGGGGAACGGAAGACAAGAGGTAAGGAGACGGGAAGCAGGGGTGGTGGGGATAGAGAAGGAGTATAGATGGTGTTAGAGTATGGGGTTGTGTGTATAGAACGCAATTGATAGCAAGTGGAGTTTTGGTAGGGATTATTTTGGGCTTGTTTACACTTTGTAGACAGCTCGCCTTTGGGCGCGCGAATGGTTGTCAAGGACCACGAAACGGACAATTGAGCCAGATAGACGCACAGGGGGATCGTCGGTAGAACCGATACTGGGCAACACCAATTTAGGGAACGAAAACTGCTCAAGCGCCTCGTAGTTTCACTGCCGTGGCCTCGCTTGGCTCGCTACCGCGGTGGTGTGCGATCCCGCTGAGTAATCGCATAAACGGGCCGTTTTTTGTGTTCAAATTGTAATTAGCGTGTGAATTCGCTGGGTACGGCTGTGGTGGTACTTGGGTGGTTATATCGAATGATGACCTTTGTCGTGTCGTTTCTGTGTGGTTCCAGGCTGTAGCGCGTGGTTGGAGGCCTCAAATACGCACCTACGCACGGCTGACACGGCTGACACGGCTCTGTGCTTGAAAGCGGGCGTCGCTGGGTTGCGGAGCTCAATCAGGTGGCGCGACCTATTTGTAGTGATGTCTCAAACCGCTTCTTTTAGCAATTGACTTCATTCTGCTTACGACGGCACCAGAGCCTAAGCCACGCGAGGAATAGTCATGTCTCGTCACACGTGTAGCTTACGCGGGGTGATAGACATTTCCTAGCAACCCACGAGCCATCCAGGCCCAGCTGACCGCAATTCAGCCCCATTCTCGGATCGGACCGAATACAGAACTCGGACCGCGTTCAGAACATACGAAAGGCTGGAATAGAAGGAACACGCCAGGCACGGCGACTCTCAACATCACTCAAAAAAAGTGATGTAGATATAATATCGCCAGAATATTGGTTGCCAACTTGAAGATTTTGCGCTTTAAGCATCTTGAATACATTGTTTGGTGGTACTTCATTATAGGATATACGAGGGGGTGCAGCAGTAATGAAGAGACATTAAATTGACAGCACAAAGTTGAAAGCCCTACAAATAGGACCTCTTATGCTGCCTGCTTCACTTCAAGATGTCTCTCTCGACGGAACCAATAACGCCAACAAACAAGCGCCCTCATGTTTGGGAATCTGAGAAGTATCAGGAGACTGGTGCTGGGGATGGAACGAATGCTGTTGATCATCACTTATCAGGGTTCAGACTAGCCTTGACATTTGCCCTGTGTGTGCTATCTCTATTTTTGGTTGCCCTTGACATGACGATTGTCACTACGCTTTTGTCTGAGGTGGGCAATCAGTTTCACAGCTTCAATAAGGTATCGTGGATTTTATCGGCCTACTTTCTCCCAACCGCGTGTCTCATCCCCTCTTACGGAAAAGTACTGCTCGTTTTCGGTCGCAAATGGACCCTCTTTGGTGGTATCGTGATCTTTGAAGTGGGCTCTCTTGTCTGTGCTTTAGCTAATTCCATGGACATGTTGATTGGGGGTCGTGTTATACAGGGAATTGGCGGCGGTATAATCCACATGATGGTAGTGTCAATTTTGCTGGAAGCTGTTCCGATCTCGAAACGCCCGCTTCTGTTGATGTTCATTGGAATCACCTTCACCATAGCTCTGGTGCTTGGCCCTCTTATTGGTGGTGCTTTCACCGAGAATGTAACCTGGAGATGGTGCTTCTACATTAACTTGCCCATCGGTGGGGTTGCTTTGGTGCTACTCTATGTTGCGTTTAACCCCCCGCTTCCCACTGGCCTGTGGCGTACAAAAATCGCCCGGGTCGACTTCATTGGTACCTTTCTTCTCACCCTGCTGACCGTTTTGCTTTTGCTTGCTCTTTCATTTGGCGGGGTTGATTTTCCTTGGAACTCAGGAGCGGTGATTAGCTGCTTCGTTCTTTCAGGCTTTTTGGGAATTGTGTTTTGCGTCTGGAACTTCGTTCTATCCAAGTCTCCTTTGATATGTCTGTATAATCTCACAGTCCCAGGAATATTGACCAGTGTCAACTCGGGTGGTTTCAATTACGCTTATCTTATTGTGCTGGTCACCTTTCTTGCGATTTATTTTCAGGTCGTGTTCGATGCTTCCCCCTGGAAAAGTGGGCTTTATCTCTTACCGCTTATTTTATCAGTTTGTCTTACCCTGGTATTTAATGGCTTTTTCTTAAGGGTTGTTCGACGAGTGAAGGTCGCTATGGTGATTCTGAACGTTTGCGGCCCCCTTGGCTGCGGTCTTCTCTTGTTATTAAATGAAAAACGGGAGCTAGGCAAGCTAATCGGGGTTTCTATCCCCACAGGAATTTCTATTGGGCTCATGTTTAATGCTTCGCTCATTCTGGCGCAGTTGAGTGCTCCGGCAGATGTGGAAGGGTCTGTACTTCAGGTGACCATGTTTTTGACATTTCACAAAATGCTAGCGGCGGCCGTGTGCGTGGGGATAGCTCAGCTATTGTACCAAACCACAGGTTTAGCTTATTACACTTCTTTTGTCAAGAGCTTAGATGATGCTAGTCCGGAATACGCGCTTCTTATTTCGTACTCGGGTAAAGAATTGTTGCAAACCCCAGATTTAATCCGCGACCTTCCTCCCCTGATCAAGTTAAGTGTGATTAGGGTTTTTATGCGTGCTCTTCACAATGTTTTCTACTTTTGTTTGGCGTTGCTGGTGGTGCTGTTGCTCTTTGGTGTATTCTCTAAGGATGCTCTTATTCCACGCGATTCCGAGACAGTAACAAAGAAGGACTCCGTCGAGGCTCTGGAGAATGATTTAAAATAGTTAATTTATGTTCCAAAAATTAAGGATACCAGAATCCATTGCAACAGATTTTTTTCAATCATTAACCGTGTGTTGCATATCTCAAAAGTGTATTTCAGGCATTTTCATATTGCAACAATTCTCCATCCCTACACTCGTTACCTTTCTCTCTCATTCCTATAGTACATTACAAAAGCAACCACACCCCCGCGCCGATCACAGAGATCCCCACGACGGCAGTGATGATACCAGCACCAGCCTTGTCGCCGCCGCCCAAATCAAGCGGCTGGGCGTCGTATTTCTCGGTGGCAAAGCCAGCTGCAGGGTTACCCCGCGAAGTACCTCCGTTCTCAGCCGTGTACGGCGGTGCCTTCTCGTGGATCAACAAGTTCTGCATCACCTCAAGAGCCGCCATCTGCTCACCAAGACCAAACACACCATCCCAGTAGCCACGGGTCCAGTCCAAGCCACACGTGTGGCCATCAGACCCACCAGAACACGAGCCAGCAGCAGCGTTGGCGGAGTCCACGAGCCACTTCTTAATCTTCCCGTTCTGACCGCCGTCCCAGAACTCAGGGATCATCAACGCGGTAAGACCCAAGAACCGCGAGAAATAGGCCTTGAACGACCGCTGGTTCTGATCACAGTTGCCGGCGCCCTGGCACGCAGCCTCAAACATCACCTCGGAGCCCTGCCACGCGGTCTTGTTGAAGAACACCTCAGCACCCTTGAGAAGAGTGGTGGACCGGTTCAACCACTTCTGGTCCCCGGTCATGTTGTACAAGTAGGCCGCACCCGAGAGGAACAACCCCTGGTTGTACGACCATTGGAGGGGGGTGATCTTGCCGCACTCGTTGTGGATGTGAATCCCGTCGTAGACAAAGAGGTAGCCACGCACGTCCTTGATCAACTGCACCTCCTCCATCCAGTCCCAGATCTTCTCGGCCCAGTCCACGTACAGCTGGTTCCCGGTAAACCGAGCCAACCGGGCACCGATGTGGAAGAAACACCCGTTGGAAACAGCGTTCTTGTAGTCGTAACCAGCGTTCCACTGGAAAATCTGCCATCTCAACCCACCATTGCACGCGGTGGTGTCCCACCGGGCCAGCATCGTGTTGAACACCGCCTGGGCAAGCGTGAGGTAGGCCTTGTCGGGGTCGTCGGGGTCTCCAAAGTTCTTCTCGGCAGCACCCATCACCGCAATGCCCCAGAAACCCTGGTCATCGTTACCTTCGGTCGTCAGCTGGTTGAGGGGCACATAGTTGTTGTCGTGCCCGGTCTGGTACGCCAAGGCCTCCTTGATGGTTTTCACCCAGGTGTCGTTGCCGGTGTAGTACGAGTAGTCGATCAACAGGCCAAACGCGCCACCGGCTTCCCACCAGTAGTAGGGGTTGACAAACATCCCCACGGTCCCCCCGTAGTCGTCGCCCTGATAGTAGTCCATGACACCCGTTGCGATCAAGTCAAGCGCAGCAACAATGCTGTCCTTGTCATTGGTGTCCAACTTCAACGCCAGCACCGCAGAGAGCCAACAGAGGGCCACGGTGACGAAGTGAAGCATACTGGTAAAAAGTGATCGATGGGTTTTGATCCGATCGCATGCGATCATAGTGCAGGAGAAGGGATGAAACTAGGTTCGGAGAGGTGGTTCAGTCGGGAGAAAACGAGGGTCAGAGATGGTATTTGGTGGTAGTGTGGGGCGATCGGGGCTTTTGCCGCCGCGTTTCTTATCTGATCGAGGCGAACAGGTGCTCGTGGGGCTGAACGAAGCATGTGTGCCTCGCGGTCGCTGCGCCAACCGCGTCGAAAAAAGCCTATTATTAGATGCTGGTTCGCCAATCAAGAAGAAGAAAAGAGGGGAATTTCGGTGGGAGAGAGCGGGGAATAATTTGGTCGTTTAGAGCGAGTGGTGTTGCTTTAGCTCTCATTTTCGCACCGCTCGTCGCTGTGGTTATCCCAACATGTATGGAACACCCCCGTGGAAACAATGCACCGCGACTTCGATGAAACACTGCCTCGGGGCCGGGTTACAAACCAGAGAGTTGTTTAGGGACGGTGGGTAGGAAGCGGTGTTTAGGAAGCTGTGGTAGCCAGCCTTACCACGCACGTCGACGTACCGAAGTGACGCAAGGGGATCTCTGATGGACCTGCCAGGAGAAGAGTGGAGCTGAGGTGGAACGGTGGTGGAAGCGAGAGAAATCAAGCTTTAATGTAAAGTTCCGTCTAGGCACCTTTGACACTGTTATTCCAGCTTTCGTGTAACTAACGCGGTTGTTCGTCTCTTTTTACACGACCGTTCTTCTCTACTCCCAAACACGGCTATATCTCTCTACCTCCAAACGTCTGTGTTCTTTCCACGACTGAATCAAAACAATTACCACTGCAAAACCGCTATCTTCGCAGGATCTCAGTGGTACCCTCCTATATAATCCCATTCGGCTCTACTGCTCGCTTCTGCCCCACCCCTCATCGTTTCATTCCTTCCTTTCATTACTATAGTACATTATTCAAACACACCGTCGACATAGCCGTCCTTGCCGTCCAAGTCCTCGCCCAACTCGGCCGCCACCGCAGCCATGTCCTCGACCAACGCCGCGTCGGCCACGCCGTCCTCGTCGTCGTCCTCGTCCATCTCCTCGCCCTCCTCCTCGGCGTAGCCCTCCTCGACAGGGAACACGCTCTCAAAGTTGATAAAGTCCCCGTAGAAGTCGCCAGGGTCAAGCAGCCGCATCTCCTCGCCGAGCGGGTCGGCCTCAAGCACGAGCCGGTCGTACACGGCCTGCGCCGTCGGCAAGTTGTGGCCCACAGGGCCCTCCACCACCGCCGGGTTGAGCGTCTTCTCGTACTCAAGCTTCTTGTAGATGGTGTTGACCTTGGCCTTGGCCGCAGCCGTGTACCGGTGGCCCAGCGGCTCAAAGAGAAGGTAGTTGGTCTTGAGAATAAGCAAGTTGTGTGCCCGGTTGTAGTTGACGTACACCAGCGCCTGGTTGATCTTCAGCTGCTGCTGCTGGTCGACAAACGCCATGGTGTCGTCGTAGATGAAGTTGTACACCGCCACAAGCAGCAGCAGCGCCTTGTAGTCCGCGAGATTAGCCAGGGTCTGCGCCACCTCGACGTTGAGCACCGCCACCACGGGGTCGACGTAGAGCGTCTTCAAGTTGTTCAAGAGCACGGTGCGCGCGTGCTTGTCGCCCCCCATCTTGAACTTGTACGGGTCGTTGGTGCCCGCGCCCTTGGCGGCCGTCAGGTCGAATCTCAGGAGGTTGAAGGTGAACTCCTCGTCAAACTCCTTGAGATACACCATGTTCTTGGCCAGGTGGCCCGCCTGGCGCGCTTGGAGCACCGCCACGAGGTAGTCCTGGTAGTCGTCGTACACGTTGTCCAACGCGTAGGGGTCAAAGTCCGCGTTGGCGAGCTCGGCCGCGGTGGTGTCGCCAATCTTGGCCAACTCGGCAAGCGCGTCCTCGGTGGCGCCCTGGCTCGGAGGCACCGTGCCCGTGGTGGGCATCGCAAGCGTCTGGCGGTTGCCGTAGGCGGTGGGCGCCTGGGGATTGCCCTGGAACTGCGCCTGGGGGGCCGGAGGCATCGCAGGCACCATCGGAGGCGGCAGCTGCAACTGCTGGGCCTGGGCGGCAGCAGCGACGGCCGCGGCCAGCTGCTGCGGCAGCATCATCGTGTACTGCTGGGTGGGCGAGCCCCCAGAAAGGCCCTGGATCGGCACCAGCTTGAAGTTGTACTGCGAGGTCTGGGGCCGCGGCAGCAGCTCGGGCGGCAGCCGTGCGTGGAACTGGGACAGGTAGTTGGGGTTCAGCATCATCTCGTGCATCTCAGCCTCGTAGTTGAACGGCTTGTTCTGGAACCGGCGGAAGAACTCGTCTTTGAAAAAGATCTCCTCCTCCATGAAGTTGCCCAGCACCAGCTGCTCCTGGAACTGCTTCATGCCGTAGAGCATGGTCTCTTCCGCAAGCGGCTTGCGACTGTTCTTCTTGTTGCGCTCGATAATCCGGCACTTGGCACAGGTCTTGTACTGCTGGACCTCAGCCGGCTCGTCGTCGAGCCGCTTGCGCTTGCAGCGTCGACACCGTCTCATGCCATCGTTCAATTCACCGCGCGCGTACATTAGATCGGCCATGGTGCTTAGCAGCGAGATCTATAGTCGGGTGGCCGTGGGGTGGGTTCGTTGGCACTGGCGTTGTTGTTGTAAAAGTTTTGGATCACGTAAGCTGGTGGTTGTGTGCAGGCGGGTGAAAAACTGGCCACGAGTGGCAAAGAGGAGGTAGAGGCGGGGAATGGGTGGCGTTGGGGTGTGGTGAGGTTTACGTGGTGCGGTCCAAGTGGTGCGGTGTGGGTGTGTGGGTGTGTTTTTTTACGGGTTGGGTTTGGGTAGTGAGTAGCGAGCATTTCTCGCTTGGTGGTTGAACCGCGTTGAAGCACAAAGAGATGAGATGTGAAGAGAGAGACAAGAGGGACGTGGGGAAGAAGTACGTGGGGAAGAAGACGTGGCGATGCGAGGTGTGGGGAGTGTAGATGAGCAAGAGACGTGGTGAAACGAGTACCACTGCGGAGGACACGTTGATCGGGTTACCTACGGGAGTAGACAGTGCTACTGACTATGGAAAGTCGCCTCGTGGCGGAAGATTCCACCAGGTGGATTACAATGCCATGAACAACGCGTATCAGCACGACGGGGAGAATAGAGAAATCACCACGTATGCATACCAGGGTGGATCCATACCTCATCACGACGCTGACTCTGTGTAATGCTGTGATCAACACCACGCCAAAGCAACAGTAGCCGTGCACAATGCCAGGCTACCTAGAAAATACCACCACACAGTCGCCAGAGCAATTCCAATCAACGACATCCAGGGCTATGCTCTGGATCCGTAGCACTGAGGGGCTCCAGGAACGCCTCGTCTCTTACTAAACCTACACATGGCACAAACCGAATTCTCCGATACGAGATACTCCACGACAATGTGCCTTGCTACCACCCCGTGTTCTTTGTTAGCCCCCACCAAACCGCTTACTAACGTCGCAAGAAGAAACGCTCGTCCCACGTTCACCTCTTCAAGCCTCTCTACACAATGGCTGTCAAACTCCAACCTTAAACATCGCTAATCGACAGGTCTCGTGGGCAAAACCCCATTTTGCGGCTATTCCTGCCCACATGCCCGGCCTCTTAAAGATGACGTAGCCGATGACCTCACCGTGACAATTGTCGCGGATTTATGGTGGTTGGAACACAGTTACTCGAACCGTACTACCGCCGACGGCGGCAGTTGCCTATTTGGGCCCGGGTCTAGCGAAAGTCGGTACGACACCGACAAGTGGGGGAGCGAGATTATTTGGCGACTTGCCGACTTTGACGGACAATAGCTGCCAGCGACGACGTTGGGGGGCCACAAAGCGGGCGCGATCGGAACTACCTCTGGATTAGATCGATAATAGAACGACTTGAGATGTCGCCGAAGTGTATGCACGAAGTAGACACGAAGCCGAGGGATTTGACGCGGGTGGATCATGGGCTTAGGCACTGGCACAGCGACGGGGCAACTGGGGTGCCCACTGTATTTGAAATTTGCGTGGGCTTTGGTCGAAAACCCGCGGGTTACGCCACCCAACCGTTGTTTTAGGTGGGGCGAGCTTGGCATCGGACAAGTCCTGGATCTAGCCGAACAGACACAATGGCCCCTCGATCACTACGGTATCCGGAAATGGCGTGGTGGGGGTGCTTCCGTGTCTCGCAACGTCACAGTCACAACTGTGGCGTCGCGAATAGGCCCAATGTGTTAACTCCGTCTACACTACGAACATCGTACTTACAGTCATTGTGATAGCAGTTACTACACCAACAATAATGGTACTTCCAGCCGTGGTATACCCCAGCGTACCACACCACTGGCCTATCACATTGCCCTTCCGTAATACCACATTGCCAGTTCGTACTACCACATTGCCAGTTCGTACTACCCATTGCCAGTCCGTACTAGCCATTGCCATTCCGACTACCCATTGCAGTCATCGTACACCACTTATCAGTCATTCTCACCTCCTGACATCGTTTATGCCCATGGGGACCGCAAGTCCGAACCGGCCACGCCAGCGCCACCGGAGTTTGTCCCCCCGTAGCCACCGCCACCCCCCATCTACCCCGCCCGCTCCTCTCGCTCGCCCGCCTCTCTCCCGCACCGCTGCTGAGCTCCGACCGCTCCCGTTGTCACGCTATTCCGGATCGGCAGGCGGAGTGCCCACGTGACCACGCCACCCACCGACCCAAACCAGCCCGGCCACGCCCAAATCCGCCAGACAAGCCTGCCGCCAGCCCATTGGCACCCCCACCACCACGTCCCGCGCCCCGCTTTTCCCTGTCCCGCACCCGCTCCACCCCGCTGCCCGGCCCCCCACTAACCACTGCGGCTTGCTGCGAACAAATTCCAAGCAATTCAACGACACCCCATGCTGAAGCTGATTGTCCGTACGTTCAAGAACGTCACCAACGGCTACCTGAGTGTGCAGCGGCTCGTCCGGCTGGCCACGCTGAACGACCCGCTGGGCCCCACCACCTACGACATGGAGGAAATCGCCCGCTACACCTACTCGCTGCAAACGGACTTTCTCGAGATCATGGACATGTTGGACCGCAGACTCAACGACAAGGGCAAGTACTGGCGCCACACCGCCAAGCTGTTGACGGTGCTCGACTACTTGGTGCGTTTTGGCCTGGACAAGTGCGTGTTGTGGGCCAAGGACAACTTGTACATCATCAAGACCCTCCGCGAGTTCATCCACTTTGACGACAACAACGTGGACCAGGGCGCGTTGATCCGGGTCAAGGCCAAGGAGTTGGTGGCGCTCTTGCAGGACGACGAGCGGTTGCGCCGCGAACGGGCCAACAACGCCAACTCGGACCGCCCCCGCCGCAACCGCGAGCGGCTGAACACCCAGCGGCGCAACGACCCCTACGACGCGGAGTTGGAGCGTGCGTTGGAGTTGCTGCGCCAGACCGCGGAGGACGAGGAGCGCCACCGCAACCACGAGCCCGAGGACCCGGAGTTGGCGGCGGCGTTGAAGCTCCTGTTGGAAGAGGAGGAAATGCGCAAGCAAAACAACAACTTGCTCGACTTGGACGACCAGCCGCAGTTCATGATGGACCAGAACGCCCAGCAGCAGGCGTGGTTGCAACAGCAGGCCCAGCAGCAGGCCCAGCAGCAGGCGATGCAGCAGGCGCAATTGCAGGCGCAGCAGACGGCGTGGTTGCAGCAGCAGCAGCAGCAGCAGCAGCAGAACCAGTTCTTTGACATGTTTGGCAACCCGATCCAGAACCCGGCGATGACGGGCGCGCCCACGGGGTACCAGCAGCCGGCGTTCACGGGGTTCCACCACGACCAGGAGCAGTTGCAGCCGTTGAAGACGGGCTCCAACAACCCCTTTGCATTGAACACCGAGCCGCAGCAGCAAAAACTGGACCTGATGAACGCCATGGCCCAGCAGCAGGCCCAGCAGGCCCAGCAACAGGCCCAGCAACAGGCCCAGCAGGCAATGTACACGCTGAACGCGTTCCAGCAGGCAGCTTCGGGCCCGTTCCAGAACCACTCCAACCTGCCGTTTGCCCAGGACACCGCGAGCCAGCAGCCGCAGCTCAAGCCCCAGAACACGCTGGGGTCCAAGTTTGGCGACGACACCCACCTGGAGCTCAACAACTTGCTTGCGCAGGGCACGGGCGTCGACACGTTTGGCAACACCGGCAACATGCGGATTCCCCACCAGCACACCAAGACGGGGACGTTTATCCCGTCGCAGGGCACGGGGTACCGCCAGGAGACGCTGCTGGATGTGCGCGTGAGTTCCAACGCCACGGGCAACCCGTTTTTGAACACGGGGATCGGCTACCAGGGCCAGGCGTCCGGGCCGCCGCAGCAGCAGCCGGTGGCCACGGGGTACGGCTTTGGCAACCAGCAGTACCAGCAGCCGCAGCAGCAGTATAGACAGGGCGAGGGTCCCAGTTTGATCGATATTTAGTTATGGAATGTACTATGAGACTGGCAGCAGGTGTCTGTTGCTGGCCCAGCGGTAGTGGGCCGTGTGTATCATTAAACGAGTGAATGAAGTGAGTGTGGTGTGTGGGTGGGTGTTATATGTGGCGAATGAGTAGAGCCAAAGATGAGTAGAGTCAAAGATGAGTAGAGTCAAAGATGTGGTTTGGATGAGTATAGTCATCTGTGGCTAGGAATGAGTATAAAATAGGATGTGGCTAGAAAGTGCATAGCTAGCCATTTCGGTGGCTAGAAACGAGGATGGACATCTGTGGCTAGGAACATGTATAGCCAAGTATGTGGCAAATGAGAATAGCTAATAGCTAGGAAAGAGTATAGCTGCTGTGGCTGAATGCAGAGCCAATGTGGCGAGGAATGAGTCTAGTTATCTGTGGCCAGAAATAATTATAGCCATGCTGTGGCTAGAAAGAGCATGGCCATTGATGTAGGTATCCCCACCGTATGAAACAACAACTATACTTGTATTATGGCAATGGGAATAGTGCCATGTCTGAATCAGCTTCTTCCCCTGACCAGACCGCTACTTCTCGTGGACAGATAATGACAGACCTATTAACTATATTCATACACTGACACTTTGTAGACTAGCTCCAAACCTACAACCTGAAAGCATCAAAGCTCTGGAGCTCCATGTGGAAGATGCTCTGCACACACCAGTCCCACTCAAGCACCACCCACAGCTCGCCGTCCCGGGCCTTGACGTGGCACGCCTTGATGAGCTTGCCGTCCTTCAGCGAGTGCGCCACCAACACCTTGGTGTTGTCGTCGCTACTGTAGTCCACGGGGTTCTTGAGAGCCTGCTTGAGCTCGTGGTGGCCCGCCATCCCGTGCAGACCAAGGATTCGGGCAATGAGCGGGGCTCCCCCAATCAAGTTCGTCAGGAGATTGAACAGGAGCCCAGCAAAGAGCCCGCCCGCCGGACGCCGCGCCACGAGCTCTGCAAACGGCTCCTGGCCGCCCTGCAGCGACCCCGTCAACTCCTTGTTGATCTCGCCCACCAGCACCACCTTGTCGAGCAAGTAGTCGTCCACCAGCGTGGCGAGCGCCTCGCCCAGAATCACCGCCTTGAGGAACGACGGGTGCACTACGCGGTCTACGGTGGCTAGCGAGCACAAGAACTTCTCCGTCCGCATCACCTTGGGGGCCACAAGCACGTTGGCCTGCTTGTAGTCGGTGGACACCTTGACCCCTGCCGCCAGGAGCTTGGAGATGTCCAGTCGCGACAAGTCCTGGTAGCCGGTGACAATGCACACGAGCGTGGGAGCGACCTTGGCTCGTTTCGCCTGGGACTCCTCCTTCGCCGCGGCTGCCATGTTGTCGAGGTACGTCTGCATCTTGCGCTTGCTTTTGGCCGCCTGCTGGTACTCATTGAGGTCGTGGATGCTGGTGTGGAGCTTTTCCAGCGCCTTGCGGGCCGCTGAGCGCCCGCGGCTGGTGGGAGCAGGCATGGGCTCGGGGGACTTTTTGGTCATTTTGACGGGGGACAGCGGCATCTCGGGAGCGTCCAGCGACGGGGCCGGTTGCAGGATAGCTTGCAGAGGCGCTTGCAGAGGCGCTTGCAGAGGCGCTTGCAGAGGCACGGTGGCTTGCAGCGGGGGTATCTGTGTCGTGGGAGCCAGAGGCTCGTCTCTGTTCTTTGGCTCCCCGTTCTTTGGCTCCCCGTTCTTTGGCTCCCCATTCTTTTTCTCGTCCTGGTTCTTTGGCTCGTCCCCGTGCTTTGGCGCCTTCGCCTGGGCCGCCCGTGGCTTCAACGCCTTGTCCGGAGCGTCCAGGTACACCTCCACCGGGGGCGTCTCCGGCAGCGGCGTGTGGTCCAACCGGGCCATGCCCACCGGCGGAAGGCTCCCGAAGGACGTGTACTTGGTGTCCTCGTCCTCCAGCACCCGCCGCACCTGGCGATAGCACTCCTCGAGCCACAAGTGGTTCACGAGCCGCACCAGCGGGCTCCCATTGGCGTCCAACCACTTGTATTTCGCGGTCTCGTACTTCTGGCCCTCGGGAAGCCGCGAGATCAAATAGTCCAGCTGTTTGGTAAGCGCCTTCGAGAACCGGGCCCCCAAAAGCTCTAGCAACTTCGCCAAGTAGGCACGAGCGTCGCCTGTGTAGTTGGTGATGCTCGCAGACACCCCTTCAAGAGGCAAGCCCGCCTCGGGATCGGGGAAGGGACTCAACAACATGTTCCCCGCGGAGGGCCGCTCGAACCGCTGGAGCTGGATCACGTGGTACAACCAGTTCAAGTGGGCCACGACGACGTCTGGGTTCGCCACCGCGTCGTGGTAGTCCTGGCCCCGCCGGTACTTGCCCAAGTACACGTCCACCGCGGGAGAAAACTCCAGGGCCACGGTTCCCCCGTGCCGGTGGATCAACGCGGCCACACTGCGCTCCAACGTGTCGCTCATGGCAAAGTCGCGGGCCACGAAGAACCGCTTCCCCTCGAGAAACTCGGTGGGGGGTATTTTGGCCACGTCGGTGATCCGTGGAGGCAGCGCGGGCCCGCCGTTGGAGGGGTTTTCCAGACGGTTCCCCCCGCCATTGGCCACCAAATACGGCTCCGAGTCCACGGTGCGCTGCTGGAGAATGCACTGGTCGACCCAGTGTGGTGACACCACCTTGATGTTGACTCCGTCGTCTGCCAGGGCCGCCAAGAGCGCCTTCTCGTTGGTCAAGTCCACCGCAATCAAGTGGGTGGTGGCCTTGGTGAGCACGTCGTTGTACTGGCCGCCAAATGCCTGGATCGCTTCGTAGAGGATTTCTTTGTCTCCCAGCGGGAGGTTGTCTGCGACACACGCGTACACCTTCTTGAAGATGAGCCGTGGGTCCGGGGAAAACTCCTGCGGTGGCAGCCTTACCCCTAGCTCTAGTGACACGGTGACCCACTCGGGCGTCACCACGGGCACCATCCCGTGCTGGGCCTGTTCGTACCCGAGAAACTCGGTGGTGGTACTGATGACGTACTGCGGAGGCGGTTTGCCGTGGCGTCCGAGCCCGCGGTCGGACGGGCGTTTGGTGTGGACAATGCCCCCGTGGCGGGCGATGTTGGCCGCCACCGCCGCCGGGTCGTAGTCGTCCAGCTCTATTAGTAGGAAGCTGGTGCCGTGGAACATACGCGTCTGTCGCGTGAGTCGCGTCGTTTTGATCTGATCGGGTGATGCAGTGGGAATGCAGTGGGAATGCAGTGGGGGTACTGAGAGGTGTTATGGTGGTAGCGGAATGGGGATGGCTGGATTGTGATTTGGTGATGGTATTAGTCTGGTAGAAATCTGGCCCATCTGGTGGCTGCGTATCTGGTGGCTGCGTATCTGGTAGCCACTAGTGACCAATATCGTGGTTCGTGGTGACACAAAATACTTGGACTACTTGAGCTACATAAAAGAGTTTTGTTTCCTTTTCATCAACATTGTCGACTCGTTCTATCTCTTCTCTTTATATTTTCGTATTTCCCTCCCTTCCGTTCCCTTCGTCCCCACCCTACTCTCTTAACTGCGACCACTCGCGTTTCCAACCCGCGCGCGTTTCGGTCCGCACACGACGTTTCCCCGGATTTGGGCGCCACACACTACAAACTCACGTGGGATGAAGACATACCTACTTCTAGCCGTCATTGTATCGCTTCTAACCATCACCTTCCGCCGCTTCATGAGTTCCCACCCGTACCAGCAAGAGCTCCTTGTGGCGCTGCTTGCCGTCAAGCGGGCCCTGGCCCTCACCAAGGCGCTTTCGACCCACATTGCCACCACCCGGGCCCTGGGCACCCAGATCAAGGACGACAAGTCGCCGGTGACGATTGGCGACTACGCTGCCCAGGCCATCATCAACCACGCCATCAAAAAGCACTTCCCCAACGACGAGATTGTCGGCGAGGAGGACTCGGCCGACCTCAAGGCCGACCAGAGCCTCTCGCAGCAAGTGTTGGAATTGATCCAGAAGCACCAGCTGGAAGACGACTTCGGAGCGGTTCTTGGTGAGCTCTCCACCGAACAGCAGGTGTTTGACGCCATTGACCAAGGTGACTCTGAGGGAGGCAACCAGGGCCGCGTGTGGGCACTTGACCCCATTGACGGCACCAAGGGCTTTTTGCGCGGTGACCAGTTTGCCGTGTGTCTTGCCCTCATCGAAAACGGCAAGGTGGTGCTTGGAGTCATCGGCTCGCCCAACTTGCCTGCGGTGATCAAGTCCAACACCGAGTCGTCGGGCCCTGTGGGCGGGTTGTACTCGGCTATCAAGGGGTTGGGTGCGTTTTACTCCGAGCTCTTTGATGGGAAGCACACTCCGCTTGACAAGCAGCAGAAGATTGCCATGAAACAGACTACTGACCCCAAGGACGTGGTTGTGTGCGAGGGTGTGGAGAAGGGCCACTCGTCGCACCTGGACCAGGCACAGATCAAGGACATTCTTGGTGTCCCCCACGACCAGACCCTCAACTTGGACTCCCAGGCCAAGTACTGTGTGTTGGCCAAGGGCGAGGCCGACGTTTACCTTCGGTTGCCCATTTCGGACAGCTACCGCGAGAAGATCTGGGACCACGCTGCGGGTAACATTTTGATCACCGAGGCCGGTGGTAAGGTCGGGGACATCACGGGAGCCCCCTTGGATTTCGGCAAGGGCCGCTACTTGCAGTCGCAGGGAGTGATTGCCGCCAACGCCGCCATCTTTGACAAGGTGATCGCTGCTGTGCAGAAGGTGAAGAGTAAAGTGTAAGTAGTAATACGGGCAAAATAGGATTTAGTTGACCTGGGGTCTAATTTTAGGTTTATCCCGCTTGTGTTTGGGAAATTGTTTCAACTCGTATCTTTTTTGACGATTTAGGTAAAATTCAAAGGTACTGAAAAATACCTCATATAGGGGCAAGGAGGATGATTATTTTCCTTTCGTAAGTTTATCTAGCGCTAATAGGAGCTCCGGAGTATTTCTAACGTTCTTTAGGCGGAGTATTGGGTCTGACTCCAAACATACTGCACATAGTTGTCGCTTTCTAATTCATTCGTGGGGTCCAAAAACCCACCTGACACCGATTAAATGCTATTCGTTCAACCGGTAAAACTTTAGAGTCAACCTAATCCCCAGTAGCCCCCTGTATTTACGGCTCTTAGGATTCTATTCCCCAAATCCTGCACGCAACATCAACCCAGTTGGGCCTGATTACCAACAGCCTAGACGTGCTTCTCCTTGGCCCTGCAATCGAGCCCCCAATAATATTGCCGCTTGACGTGCGCTGGAATCCCTGCTATCGGTGCCAAGTCCTAAGGTGCAGCCAAGGCGTTTCAAATGCCAAGCCCATCGTGTCCTGCCCAATATTGATAAGAAGTCGTGTGCTAATTAAAACTACCAAAATACCTCTAATTCCCAAACGAATACTTAGACGTATTTCAAAACCATTCCCTCTGTTAGACATCACATTCTTCAAATCACTTCACTTTTTTCACCTTTCTTGAAAGCTTCCCTACCCCATCATTTCTGCTTTCACCCGCCCCATCACGTAAATTCAACCCAATCGCACGCCTGAGAACGCACAGGTACGGTCGGGCCCGCGCCGCACAAAAGCCCGATCGAGACCACCACCACCTAAAGCTTCCACCATGGAACGGTGGCTAGTGGTGATGACGATCCTCACGCTCACATGCATGGTGCTCCAGCTCCTCCCCGTGATCACCGTCCCCATCACCGGCCCGCATTCCAACCTCTACCTCTCGCAGTTTGAAAACTACCTGTTTGGGGTGTTTGGCCTCTGTGACTTGAACACAAACACCTGCTCGCTGCCTCGCATAGGGTATCCCAAGGTGAACGACTCGTTCTACGACGTGTACGATGACTACCTGGTGGCGGAGCTCCCGTCGCTGGTCACCACCACCATCCTGAAACTTCTTGTGGTCCACGTTGTGGGATTTGGCATTCTGGCAGTGCAATTTTTGATGATGGTGCTGCTCCTCGTGGTCCAGGAGATTGACAAACGCAAGGAACGCGCCGAGGACGAGGCGGCCGAGGCAATGTTGGCCCAGGAACGACCCCTGGTGGGCCGTGACCGGACGCTGTTTGGTCGGGACCGCACGCTGTTTGCGCGAGAACGACCGCTGACAATACTCGACCGCCAGCTGATAGTGCTAGATCGACATCTATCGCGGCACCTGTCACGAGACCTGAAGCCCATGCGAAGGCGCAAGCCGTGGGTGCGAGACTACGCTCCGTTCATGGACTGGATGCTTATTTTTCTGTTGGTGTCGTTTCTAACGACGCTTCTAGCGTTCTTGGCAGACATCTTGCTATTTATCTCGCGGTTGTCGTGGGTAGGCTGGCTTCAGCTTTTCCCGATTATCGCTCTCGCGTTGATTTCGACAATGGTGTGCTTTTTGAAGCGGCTGATATCGACACGAAAATTCCTCGAGGAGGACCACTTTTTCCTCAACGACGACATGCGGGCACGCAGACGGACCCCCTTGGGCGGTGGGTGGTCGGACGACGAGAGCGACGACGGGTTCTTTGTGTACACCGAGGGATTGAACCAGAACGTGGAGATGCACTCGCTACAAAGCAGGACAGGGGCGTCCTCGGTGCACTCGCCCCGGTCGCTCGGGTCCGACGACGACTCAACCAGGTAACCCAAGGTCTGGACTGACAAAAATACGTGCCGTGTCATCTCCATCCAACGGGGCTATGCCTAGGACATCAAACCTAGCTAGGCTTCCCTGAAGGACAAAACAGGGCGCCTGGGTGCCTCAACCACATGCCACAAGCATGCTACCATTTGCGGACATTCACATTTGTGACCACGAGACGGGACCGGATCCCAGCTCGTTTTGTAACTGTAGTCTATTAATTGCATCGGGGTGACCGAATATATACAGGGATATGAAAGGGGTGGCATTTATGCCAATTGTTGGATGTACTGGGCGTTGGCGTCGTCTCCGAGCTTTGTGAATGCGGCCGCCACCGCCTTTTTGGTGGCCAGGTCCAACGTGACCGCCCGACGCTCAAAACACCGCACCAACTGCGAGAGGGCCAATGCTCGGAGCACGTCGGACTTGGGCGCAAGCTTAATCAACTTGGCAAACACCTGGCCTTGGTACTTGGCGAGCACCTCGTCCGGTACCGCGGCCACAAAGTGCTCCAACTGTGTTGGGTACGCAATCTCGGCGAGCAAAAACTCGACCTCTTTGGGCCCGAGATGCTGAAAGAATGCCAGTTTGAAGTCAATCAACTCCTGCGCGGGCAAAGCGGCCACCACGCTGTCCCAGGTCTGCTCCAGTGGGAGCTGCTGGCGCTGGTTCACAAGAATATCTACGATGTAGTGTGCCCCGCTACCATTACCGTTTTGGGACATCAACCCAGCCAACAGGTCCAACGCGTGCGAGTCCAAGGACTCTAGGTCCAGCAACGAGTACGTTTTGATGTAGTTCCACAACTCGTTGACACTCTCGGTCGTTGGCTGCTCAGAAAACCGGGTGATGGCCCCGCGCAAGAAGTTGAGCCGGCCCAGCGGAGTGATTCTGGCGTAGTGGGCGGTGACAAAGGCAAGAATCGCGTCTAGCGCGTGTTTGTCGAGCGCATAGAGCGCAAGCCAGTCGTAGGTAACGTCCGGGTGGCCCTCCCGGGTCAATAATCCGAGCTTGGTGGCCATCTCATACAAGTCGTCGTGGTGGGCCGCTTCCAACGCAGCGAGCGCAGGTTTGGGCACAGTGATGCTCAAATCAGGCGGCGCAAGCGGCTGCAAGTCGCGTGTGAGCTCCAGAAACTGGTTAGCCCACTGGATCACCAAGTTGGCAAACAGAAGGTTCACGTGACGACGGTGCCCGTTGCGCAACTTGAGCGGGTGGCCAAACATCTCGCGGTGAGGGCTCAAAGTCAGCACCACCACGTCTTTGGGCGTAGCCTCAGGGGCAAACTCCACCGTCTGCTCAGGCCCCAGCATGTACCGGTTGACCTTTTTCACCACGGTGCGGGGCTTGCGGGGAATGGACGCGGCCACCTGGGCCAGCGTCATCTTTTCAAAGGGGAACACGTAGTCCCCCTTGATCAGCTGGAACGCCTTGCCCTTGGAGAGCCTCGAGAGCACCGACTTGGACATGGTGGACGCTACCATTTTCGTGGTGATGGCTTTGGTGCGACCGGCTGTGTGCAGGGCGTACGAATCAAGGGTGGTGATAGTGGTGATATCGATTCAGGAAGGACGGTGCGCCCGAATGAACCGAATTCTCGACCGGGAGGCTCCAGTAGACTCGGCCGAGTAATTAGGTTGTCTCGGAGTTACACCCGCGGGTATTCCCGTCGTCAACTGGCTTTTGTGTCAAAAATGCGGCTTCTCGCCAGAGAATTTTGTGCAACGGGACGGGAGCCGACAGACGGGAGCCGGCGGGATGCATTACGTAGAGTGTCGAGCGAAGCCCTCGTGTTGCTTCCGCTAGCCCGCTTGCCCACGGGTTTTACCCCTATCCAGAAACATGTATGTCTTATCACAATCTTTTGCCAAGAGATTTCCATTGCACCGCTCTATTATTCGTGGATTCCACTCACCGTTGCAGACACAAAAATTGCATAAGTGTCAGTTCTGTTGCGGCTCCAACTCTACCGCGCCCATTATCCAGTCCTATTCGCGCTTCACCGCGGCTAAATTGCTTGACATTCGCGTGGGGGACCTATGACTGCATTGGGGCTCATGCACTAGCCACATGTGGCGCCCCCAATTATCGCAATTTGCTTCGGCGTCTCCATGCATGGCCAATGTCGCTGAAAGCATTTATGCGAAATATAAGCGGCTGCGGAGTGATGTCAATGTGGCCACAATGCGGGGAGGCTAGTTACATCGCCACAACCCCTCGTGGGCAATCCAAAGCCTTGTTGGTCCTAATAGAACGCAAAAGAGAATTTGCGTGTGCGCATGTGGGCGGTAAAAGTGGAGGAAGCGGGTGGAAGTCCTCGGGTCGACCGCCCACTCGTTACTGCCTTCCAGGCACCGATCACGCCAATCTTGTGACGCTTGATTTCTTTCCGCAGAAGAAATGTTAACAATAGGTGTGGCAAAGTAAATGTCGAGATAACGGGCCCGCATTTCTTTATCGCCATAGGGCAACTGTCAATTTCTTTGTTCACAATCATTCGAAGGAGGTGTAGGGCATTTCCGAACAATACAACGTTTCGACATTGTCGAAGAGTCTGTGTTGTCTTATTTACAGGTGTTTCAATTTGATGTGTAATTAGAACTGAATATGTTGTGGAAATGAATATGTTGTGGAAATGGTGCGGCAACACGGTATGCTATATGATGGTGTGGGGTAAGTTGCCAATGCAATAAAAGTCTAGGATGCAAATGGATGAGGGCTCGCGCTTACGCAGCAATGTAGTTCTCCTCGAAGTACAACAGGTCGTCTTCGCGGAAGTAGCTCTCGTGGTTGCTGGCGGTCTTGGCGACGGCCGCAGCCAAGTTTGAGAGGTCCTGGGCGGCATCCGAGTACTCCTCCTCGCTCGAAGAGTCGTCAGAGTCGTCCAAGGAGTCGTCCAACCGGTGCGCCTCCTCGTCATCCGAGTCGGTCTCGTCGTCATCCTCGATCTCCATAGACATCACCAGAAGCTGGGACTTCTGGGGTTGGGGGGTAGCAAGCTTCTGGTTCTTGGCCATTTCGCGCAAATGAAGCTGGTGTTGCATGTAACGGGCAGCAGTGTAGTCGTCAATGTCCTTCATCAAGTTGTCGAGCATGTTGGCCTGAACCACCAAGTTGCGCAAGCCAGTCTTCGGGTCGTCAGCGTCGGCGACAAGCTTGGCCTTGACCTTGCCAGCAAGGGAGTAAGCGTGGTAGAAGTTCTTAGAGTTAATGCAAGACATCAAAAGCTGAGAAGGTTGTGGTTGATCGAAATTCGGTTCGAGGATGGGTGCTTCTTTATAACTTGGTCCCTCGCGGCGATTGACGGATTTTCCATGTATGAACTTGCTTAGTTGCTGTCAAGCGTAAAAAATATTCGCTTTTACAAGTGTCTAGATCTCGTGCGGAAGAATTTCGCTCACTCCGCTTGCGTGCGGGGTGCGCCGAACCTGATCATGTCAAGATATTCAGTGTCTGAGAGTCTCATAGTCAAGTATCGATCGGGCACGGATCAGGTGTATGGTGAAAGTCTTGGTTCACCACGGTGTCGTCACCGGAAATGTGGAAGTTTCCACGGCGTGTAATTGCTGGCATTGTTCTGCACTGGACCTTCGTCATCCAACTCCTATGGCAATTAGCCACAACGACATTTTCTTGCGTTCGGTCCAAGAACCGCCCAAAAAGGTAACAAAAATATTTCTTATACGACATTAACCTCACATATTGACGTCAGAACTTCGATTTTGGCCGCACCCCGGGGTCGAAAACTACGTCATCTAGGTAACTGGGGTGACTCCGTTGGTCCACCTAACACACGGCACCAACCCATTCTTACATCAATTGTTGCTACGTCATGGACCTGAAGCTGATGGCAATTGCCGTGATCCAAGAGTCACGTGGTGAAACCTTTCTGCACACCCGATCCTTAATAGCTGACGGTTGAGCAATGTTGGGCAAAAATGGAGCTATGATCCCCCTATACTTTTTGGTTATGGCAACTATGGTCATGGCGCTTCAGCTCGCGTTTGAAGCGCTGCCGCCGGTTGCGGTACCCCTTGGGACTTACTCTATGCTCGAGGAAGCAAGCAAATTGGTCGATGCCAGTTATTGCATCACCGAGACTATGCGCATTGGCCACCCTTATCAATGTCGCGTGTGCGAGGTACCCGGAATCGAACTCGTACACCAATGGTTCACCTACAACGCCGACACAGGGTATGTGGCCCGGGGCCACCACGAAGTAATTGTAGCATTGCGTGGCACCCACTCCCTCGCTGACTCCGTCCAGGATATTCAGGCTGACTTGGTTAGGTACCCACGGTGCAAAAACTGCTTGGTCCACCGGGGCTTTTATGATTATTTTCAAGCGACGATTGCTCGGATTAATAATGTTGTTGTGAACGAATTAGCAGCTTTTCCGAAGCTAAGGATCATTGGACATTCGTTGGGTGGTGCAATTGCCGTTCTTCTTGGCGACTACTATCGCGCAATTGGCGTTGATGTCGAGGTGGTGACGATGGGCCAACCATTGCTTGGCAATGATCGCTTGACACAATGGCTAGACGAGCGATTAGGCGACAAATATTATCGTGTTTGTCATCGCGGGGATATGGTTCCCGTTGTCCCCCACGGCTACGGCCAATTCGCTCACCAAATTTACTTGAATTGCTCTAACAACATAAAGCCGTCTCCGCTGGAAGTGGTCTACTGTCAGGACTGCATCCAACGCGACTTCGATCTAGCAACACCAGGCCGTCTTGTGCAAAACCACATCAATTATTTCAAAACGCTTGGGCTATGTGTGTGGATAAGAGACCACCGATAAGCTTCGGCAGCAAGATTTAGAAAAGTAGATACGAGCGGGGTGAAGAATGCGCTGGCAATCTAAACCCTAACTCTATGCATTGATTATGAGCTTAAACTAGGCTTCACTTGCGGGTAAAACCGAACCGGGGCCCATCGTCGTCGGAATCCAGATCCACGGTGTACGTAGCAGGCGGTGCACGAGAAGAGGGTCGGGTTGCTCGCAGGCGGGCTGGCGCCGGCGCCAGTTCTTGCGAGGGTACTTCCTCGTCGACAAAGAGGCCCTGGAAATCGTGGTTCATGGCCTCCTCGGTCTCTGCTGCTGGGTTGAGACCTTCGTGGGTCTCGGTGACTTCAGCGTCCACCACGCCCACCACTACAAACAGCCGGGACATAATTGGGGCCAGCTTCTGTACCTTTTTGAAGGGTTTAAAATTTCTGCGGCCCTGGTACGCCTCGTTGAACGATTGCGCCGTCTGAAACGTATGGTGACGAATAGGTACGTCGACTGTCTCGACAATTACAAGGTCGCGCAAGTCGTTGCTTAGATCGTCGTGACTCTCACCGTAGTTCCTGTCGAACGAGTCCTGAGCTTGCGCTTTCGCCTGTTTGATGGCATTGACGAGCGACACTTTCGCTGTGAATTTACCTCTCTTGGCAGGCGCAAGCTCGGTGGAGTTCTCGCGCTTGATTCCGCGCGGTTCAGGGCTCTTGGATGCCACCTCTTCGTCTGCGACGGTTTCCAGCGGCTCGGCTTTCACTATGGGCTCCTCGGGAGTCGCTGGCACCTCTACTTGGGTCTCGGGAGTGGCTGGAACCTGTAGCGAAGCCTCAGGAATCGGTTCCTCGGGCTGGGGTTCGGTTTCCGCAGGCGATGGTTGCTTCTCTGGCAATTCTTGTTCCACTACCGGCTCCTCTTCGGTTTTGATATCGAAGAAATGCAACTTATCTTTACGCTCATACTTGCGTCTTTTGCGACGACCCAGAGGCTCGGGGGTCTCTGACGGCGTTGCATCCCTTTTTTTGTAGTTGAAAGTGCGCAACTTATCTGTTGAGACGTCGAGCAAGCTTTGGAGCAACTGGTCGCGCGCGGTCTCCGGGTAGTCCCCCATTTTGCGCCCCACGACAAAGACAGGGGTTGTGGTCGCTGCCAATCGGCTTTCTATATCGTCCTGAATGACCCTCCCACCCATTGCCTGGACCAATTTGGCATCTTTGTCGTCATAAACCACAGCGGTATACCCCTTCAAAAGAGACAGTCGCAGTGATTTTGGCTCAACACCCTCAAACTCGGTTATGTCCAAGTCCAAGAGCCATTTACCAACTTTGTAAGGCTTCTTTTTTACATACTCGAGCCATTCCTTCGTGAGCACGGTTTTACCTCGTGCCATGGCTACCTGGGGGTCGGGGAAGGGGGCGTCGTAGAGACAGTAGTCGGCCTCGCTCAGATCTGCCGCTTGGGGGAGCACACCGAGTTTGGCAAGTGTACTAGAGCCATGACAGAGTTTGAATGGCACCAGTTTCACAGACACTGGCGACAACAGCCCCTCCTTGGCCAGGAACTCCACAGTGAACGCGTCTGTCCGCACGTGTTCCTGGGGCGATTCGCCTTTGGCAAGCTTGTAGGTATCACCGTTGATAACGCTTTTGGCGCGCGAGAGAACCCTCACCACCACTTCGTCCGGGCGTGCTTCATTCACCTCGAGCTCAAGCTGGTGACGCGATACCAGCACGGAGTCCACGACAACGTCACACCCTTGCTCGCGGCCAATGAGGAAGGGGCGGCCTGCAAGAAGTGTGAGAGGTTCTGATAGTTAGTAACATGTCATAGTTAGTGGGCCACTGGGTAACTTACCTCCATTGAACTCCACGATCCACATACTAGATCTCTAGGCGCTTGCAGCAAAAAGTGATAGGGTGTGCATGCAGGAATAACGGTTCAAGACAGAGGTGTGGCGAAGGGGAATTGAGAATAGAGCTAAAAGACAAAAGAGTCAAACTTTTTGCCGGTATCGGGCATCTGGCACCATGCAGCTGCCAATCAGCCAGGCGGCTCCTTGACAACCTGACGTCATCACTAAAATAACTTCCAGAAACGTGCAAAATGCCGGCGGGATTTGCCGGCCCGTGACAGTTCCCATATTAGAGAGGAAATGCGAGTATTTTCTGTCACTTTGCCATATCCCCGAGCCACAACGCACCAGTACGACATTCACGAATCCGCGATACATATGTCGTATCGTTGACGCATTCGCCCTGCGGCTAGTTTCAGTGGCGGGGAATTGGCGTGTCGTACGGGGCGCATGGAGACAGCTTGCGCTTGACGGATCTACAACATGCTTTTTACGCTGGGACGCGAGACACGTTCTGGAAGCCTATTGTTCGTGGTTTCTTCACATTCACCTACTTTGTGGATATTCTTGGAACCTCACCGGTGCAGTAAGTATCGAGAAGGAGACCAGAGCACTGGAGCAGTTGGTTGCAGTGCGCTTTTATGGTGGTTGACTCGGGTTGCAAAGCCTTCTTTTCGCCTATGTTTGAAAAACGGGGAAATACCTATTGGTCTGCGCGAAAACAGAAATAAACGTAGGTTGTGATGTAATTACGCGCCCATAGCAATATTTGGCAATAAGGATGGTGAGGCAAATTAATTCCCTCACCAGCCGAATGCACAAGCGCGTTCGGTTAAAACTTAGTTCACCTTCAGTGCGATGCACTTCTTGACGTGTGTCTCTTTGCGGTATTATCTCAGATCTACGTGCTTTGAGGCGTGTGGAAAACATCTTTGTTGTATTTCACCTGTGCAGAGAACAATCGACTGCTAACACAGCCAGGTAGACATTTATTGCTTTCCCAGTATGGTGCCTTAACCTCGGTTGATCTTTGTTAAGAGCGGTTAGAATCTGATTTGCGTCAGAGGCTTCCTTGCACCTGAAATCTTCCTTGCATGACATATCAATACCCCAAAATATCTTATTATAACGGAGGTAAAAGTCGCACGAGTGGGGGCCGCCTGAGCCACGTTTATGTGTCGTCGTCATGATGGTGCAACAGGCGTCTACACAGTCGTGAAATTGGCGGGGCCATCCGCGGGTATACGCGCATAAAAAGCAACCTAGTGTTGTCCCTAGGTGTCTCCATACGTGCTGTGGTACTCTATCAGCTTAATTAACATAAATTGGTAAAACTTTCAGCTCTTTAAACCTATTTCTGACTTCCATGATAGCAGTTAGCCCATCCCGATCAAGATTTATATTTAACAAATTTTGTTTATCGGAGCACACGTGGCGCAGTGGTAGCGCAGCAGATTGCAAATCTGTTGGTCCCCAGTTCGAACCTGGGCGTGGGCTCTCTTTTTTCTCTCGCGAAATTTTTGGTGCCTGCATAACTATGGGTTCCATGCGTCACCCAACCGTTTTTGCAACCATCTCGGAAATCCGCAAGCAGGTTCATACGACACTGCCTGAAATAATGCAAGGTGAAGCGCCTCGATCGCGCACGATCTATCCAATTTCATACATTAATGCCTATATGACTAGTTCTTTGCCACCTTGCCGTCAGCCACGGTCTTGGTGGTCTTTTTCTTGTCGTCGTCCTTCTTCTCCTTCAACTTCTTGCCCAACGCCTTGGCCACGTCGTCCTCGGTACCCAACGCGAGCAAGGCCTTCTCGAACACAGCCTCGTCGTCCTTGGAAGCGGCAGACTCGCCGTTCTCGATGTCATCGTCGGTGTAAAGCTTGTCGGCCAAATACAAAGACAACGCCGGCAGCGCCCGCAGCTTGACGGCCACCAGACGGAAGTCGTCCAAGTTGAGAGTGGCAGCAACCTCGATGAGGTTCTGAGCAAGGGCCTCCGACCCAAGCGCGAGCTGACCCAACTTGACCTGGGCCACGGTACCCATGGGGGGCATGTACCACGTCAGGGCCAACACCCGGTCAACCTCCGACTGCACGTCAGCCACCTCGAACTCCTTCTTCTGGAAGTCCACCGGCACGGGGTACTTGCCGGTCTTGTAGAAGATCTTCCCAAGGGTGGTGGGCATGATATTGAGCACGGCCGTGTCCACAAGGAACACGTCGTAGTCACGGTGGAACGCCCGGCGCTTCTCAAAGTTCTTGTAGTCGGTTTTGAGCGCCTTGACAGGCACGATCTGGGTGACCCCGGTCAACGCCTCAAGGTCGTCAGCGCGGTCGACAGCTCCGTCGCGCACGATCAAGCACACGCGGGCGTCTTCAGGAACAATGCGATTGGTGAGAGATATGGTGCGAGGCTTGAACTCGGGTTTGTCGCTGAAGTACTTCTTCTTGTTGAGTTGCAAAAACACGGTGTTTTGGATGTCCTCGGTGTCGTCCTCAAACAACTGGGACTTCAGCGAGGCCGCCGCAGCCTCCTCGGCAGCACGGGTCACGAACTTGGCAATCTCATCGATGGCCTTGATCGCCTTTTGTTTCGAGATGCCCAGCGAGGTGTCGTCAGCAGGCTGGGCCTTGGCCTTGGTGGCCTTGCCCTTTTTGGCAACGGCCTTCTTGGGTGCAGCCTTCTTGGGAGCCGCTTCCTTGGTCACCTTCTCGGCCGCAGCCTTGCTGGCCCGGGTGGTTCTTTTGGGAGGCATGGTGAGATGGTGGTACTCATCTCATCGCGCCCGAAATTTAGTGCGGATCGAATGGTAGCGCGGTGTGGAAGGGTAGGAGGGCAGAAGAGTAAAAGAAAGGGTAAGGGAGAGGTAAGGGAGAGGTAAGGGAGAGGGTTGTGAGAACCGAGGGTTGTAGGTTGATCTATACTCGATTGCATTTGGGTTGCTCGCTTTACTGAGAATTGGCTTTTTCTGTTCCATACATATTTTTCAGTCACTGATGGGTTGATCTGCTTCGGAAAGACCTTCCCTGGGAAGTAGTAGGGGGTATTGGAGTGGACCAATGGTGGTGGTACCGTCACCAGTGCCCATTGGTGCCATTAGAGCCTACACTACCGTGAATGTGCCTTGATTAATATGTTTGTGAGGTGCAAGGGGAGCTAAATCGAGCAAACGGCCGCGGCCGCAGTATATACGTAGTCTGGAGACCAGACGGACGGGGTGGAGAGGTCGCTCCTCACCTCTCCAAAGACCCGTCTTTTGAATTATAATCACATGGGCATCGCCGTCTTTGGGAGCGTTGACCGGTTTTCGCTGTGCTTTACCTCGTCGTCGGCGTCAATAACGATCGCGGGTACTCCTTGTTTCTGCTCCAACAACACTTCGTGTGTCACCTTCTCCTTGTCCTCGTCCTCGGCGTCCTCGGCGATGTCGTGGAGCTTGCGCACTTTGCCACCGCCAAGTTTCTCCCACAACAAGTGGCTCAAGTCGTCGGGCGAGTACGCCACCTTGTTTGGTCCCTCCTCCACCTTGTCCCAGTGGTCCCACTCCGCTGGGGGTGAAAGAGGCGGAGAAATGAGAAACCGACGCGATCCCAGCTCCAGGGGCAACTCGAGGTAGTCCACCTGCTCGGTGATGGGCACGTCGAGCTCGACGAAGTCGTTGTTGCGGAGCAGATACAGCAGGGGAATCCCCTTATCGCGGAGGATCTGTTTCACTCCCTGCGCCTCCACCTCCAGTGGGCAGATGAGGAGCACCCGCTGGAAGTGTGGAAGAGCCACCAACTCCAACGTGTGCGCGTGGAGGATTTCGAGGAGCTCGGTGGGGTCCTCATACACCGCGTCAGGCAACTTGGTCAATATTAGGGTGTTGGAGGGTTGTCGTGTCGTCATAATGAAACAAACGGTGCGGGCGATCAAACAAATAATGTTTGATCTTGTGTCGCGCCGTACGGGCGAGTGGAGGGGGTAGAAATGTGGGTTTTAGGTGGGTCGGGTTGTAAACGGAGTCGGTGGGATGGCGGGATGCGGGAATGCTGACCAGTGCCGCTGGTTTTAGTGGTTCGTTGGTGGGGTGTTCTGGATAGACCTGCCAAACTAGGCATTCGAAGGTGGTGCATATCGCTTTGAGTCGTGCGAACCGGGCTATGAGATAACAATAGTGAAAGCTTGGCACGGCGAAGGAGCGGGCCGGGTTGGCCGGAGCCGTGGTGTGGGCTGGTGGGCTGTGTTGTTTGCTGGATTGGGTAATTAATTGGGTGGTGGCGGTGGCGAAGACAGCGAGGGGCGATCAAGGGGGCGACAAGAGAGCGATAAGAGAGCGACAAGAGAGCAGCCAGGGAGCAGCCAGGGGCGTGGGTATATGCTAAAAGAGAAGGGTGATAGTAGATGGTGTGTGTTTCGTGGTGAAAACGCAGGGTATTGATCTTTTAGATAACCTTACGTGATTTTTGAGTATTTTGGAGAATACTTCCAATTGTATGAAAAAGTAGAGCTTCTTGACAGATGGACGGAAACATTACGAAATTAACTGAAAATATCCATTCTCCCTGTACCCTTTTTTGGTTCCAACCCCCAACTACATAACCTCTCTTCAATCTTACATTCCCTATACAAATTGGTCCAACACCTCCCAGTTCGTGTCAGCGCCCCGCTTCACGTTCCCGTCCTGGTCCGTCTTGATGAAAATCACACACTTTTCACCCTTGCCGTTGTTGGCGTAGTACGCCGCCTCACCCTTACCCACTGCCCGGTAGTACGAGGTCGAGTAGGCGTTGGCAGCAGCAATTGCGGTAAGAAACACAAACGAGAGCTTCATGGTGGCGGCGACACCCGCACGCCTCGCTCCTTTTATCCCCAGAATGCGTGTGGCCATTGCTATCCCGATCGGGTTTTCGCAGCCAGTGGAACCTTTGCGACCCGAATCGGGAAGTGATTGACACCACGCCAACGCAAGGGGTAGATCCACTTAGGGGGTTAAAAGTGGCTAGGAATGATGGCGCTGAAGCTGAAAGCGCGTTTCAAAGCATCTAGATGAAGCATGCCTAACGCACACTCAAACTGAGTCACATCTCTACCGCTCGAAATGGCTGCAACCACACAATCGCGCCAGAATGAATCAATCCAATCAAGGCAAAGAAGCCAGTATTTCCAGTATCCAATGAATACAGTAAATCCAGTATTTCCAATATTTCCAGTAAACCCAGTAAATCCAGTAAATCCAGTTCCAGTAGATCCAGTAAATCCAATGAATCCAATAAATCCAGTAGATCCAGTAAATCCAATTCTACTAAATCCAGCAATCAAACCTACTAATTCAAGTCTACACTGCCTCACCGAGGCCTGTCATTTCTCATCATGCCATTCCGTAACACTAAATGCAAATTACCCTAACGGAGCGCCATTAGGTTTTTGATGTTCTCCAGCTTCTCCAGCTTCTCCTCGTGGGCAGCAGCGCATGCCACGTCAAACAACGACCAGAACTTGAGGTTCTCGTCCCCCGCAATCGTCGCCAACGTGCGCCCGTCCGGCGAAAGGCACCCCAGCAACAACCGCAGGTCGTGTGCCCCGACAATCTCCCCCGTCTTCTGCAACGTCGGGTACTGGAACACCAGAATATTATTAGCGGGGAACCCGTGGGTGGCCACGATCTCCATCCCGATCCCGTGGGCGTAGCCCCAGTTGAGCGACAGGATCTGCAGGTCCAGCTCGATGGTGTTGACCCGCGCCCCCAGGGTGGTGTTCCAGAAGTGGATGGTTTTGTCCAGCAGCCCGCCCCCCAGCGCCAACAACAGCGGCTGGTGCGGGTTCCATGCGAGCGCCTTGACCGCGGCCTGGTGGTTGTGTTTCTGCCAAAGCGGCGCCAGGGCGCGCGCGTCCCAGATCGCCATCATGTTGTCGTTGCCCCCCAGCGCCCACTGCTGGCCGTCGGCGCGGTATTCGATGCCGCAGATCTCCGCCAGATGTGCCTTCAGCTCGCCGGTGTGGTGCTGGGCCACCCGCACGTCCAGGTGGTGCAACGCGCCCGAGCGCAGGCCCAGCGTCAACACGTGCTGATGCCACAGCTGCGCCGCCACCCGGGTGGCGTGGTCGAACCCGAGCGTGCGCAACCGGGTGTTGTACTCGATGTCCCAGATCTCCACGTGCCCGTCGTCACGGCCCACCAGCACGTACAGCCCGTCGTCGCACCACCGCACCAGGGTCACGGGACAGCTCTGGGGAAGGTCGCAGAGCAACCCCACGGAGCCTGTCAGCGCGTTCCACACGTAGACGGCGCTGCCGAGCCCGATGGCAAGCATGTTGCTCAGCAGCCACAGCAACAAGTTGAGGTAGAAGTCGTCCACGAGCCCGGGCGCGTCAAGCACGCGGTCGGGCGCGGTGGGGATCTTCTTCGCTCGCGAGTACGCGGCCGCGGGCCGAAGGGTCTTTTGTCGGTGGGAAAGCAGCAGCTCAAAGTTGAACAACGTGTGCGGTTTTTTGCGCTCAGGGGCTGGCGGCTGGTAGAGGAGCACCCGCAGGTTGACCAGAAGCCCACACGCCTCGGCCACGTGGCGCTGGTAGATCTTCAGCGTTTGCAGCTCGATGTGGGTCTCGGGCAGGGCGTTTGGGTGGGGCACCACGGTGTTGGTTTCGAGTTTGGACAGGGTGGAGTTGTGGCGCAGGGGAATGAAGCGGTCCGCCAGGGCGGCGTCGCCGAAATTGAGCAGCAGCGTCCTCCGCAACTTGGCCTTGGGCAGCCCGCCGTACAGCTGGGATCGGGCGAGTGTCGGCGGCTTGAGCAACGGGTTGGTGGCCTTGGACACGCGCTGGACGTTGGGACTCATGTTCTGGAGCCGTTTGCGCTTGGGAGGCGGCGGCACCGACATGATTGACCTGGGGAAAGCGACGAGTGAGTGGTTGTTAACCGACGCTCACGATGATCCACTATACAACGTGCATAGTGCGAGTTTACCTTTCGCCTAATCGGGACGGACTGTGTGCAGGAGGATGAAACAGAGACAGCGGGAGGTGGCCGAAGCAGCGCCTGGAGCGAACAAACGGGGGACTAGGGGCATGAGCCGGTTGAGAGGGGGTGGTGCCGGGTGGCAGTGTGCAGGTGGGTGGTGGCGGAGTCTACAGCGCGGGCCGCGGGCCCGGACGTGGGATCGGAACGGCAGGATGTGTTTAATTGTGTCTAATAGGGTAATGTTATGGCGCCAAGCGGATACGGAGCGAAGACGAGAGGAAGAAGCAACGAGACGAGCCATTGGCCAACAATCAGGGCCAAGAACGGAAAAAACACAGCACAACCGGTGTCGGGTGTCATGGTTCCGATGGCAGCGTATGTCGTGGCGTGTCGGCGGAAGTACGACACGCCAGCAAGCCGACCCGAAGCAACGCCATGGCGCCGTCCCTGGTTTGCTGTCGCCTATTTAGTGTTGATCATGTGACCTATATATGCACGTCATGTAGCGAGCCACAGCGTAGCTCCACCCGACAACCACACGCTTGCCCCGGACGCTATGGGCAACTCGGCGCTGTCTCTGATCACCAAGCAGGACCGAGCGATCCTCCAGCTAAAAAAACAGCGCGATGCCTTGAAGCAGCACCAGCGCAAGCTTTCGCACTCGCTCGAGCACGACACCTCGTTGGCGAAACAGGCGGTGGCCAAAAACGAGACCGAGCGCGCAAAGTTCTACTTGAAGCTCAAGAAGCAGCACAATGGCATGCTCTCGAAGACGCTCGGCCAGTTGGAGACGTTGGAGCAGTTGATCTCCACCATCGAGTTCAAGCTCGTCGAGAAGGACGTGATGGAGCTGTTGCAGCAGGGCAACGCGGTGCTCAAGGAGCTCAACAGCCAGGTGAGCGTCGACAAGGTGGACGAGATCTTGGACAACATGGAGGACGAGCGGGTCAAGGTGGACGAGGTCACCGACGCCTTGGGGCTTGGCGCGTACGATGTCGACGTCGACGACGAGTTGGAGGCGCTCGAGCGTGAGGTGGCCCCGGAGAAGGCCCACACCGAGCCCAAGCTCCCCGATGCTCCCCAGCTGGTGCCTCAGAAACTCCCCGACGCTCCCCAAACGAACCCTGCTCAAGACAACCCTGTCCAGGAGAACCCTACACGCGAGTCGGGTCGCGCAGAAGCCCCCTTGCCCGCATAAGCCTTACGATAGACATGGAATGCATAACGCACCTGGTGCTCGCGAGACTGCGGTCTGCGTGGGCTTACCCTTGCATACTAATAAATAATGAGAATAGGGGAATGTAGTGGATGACCTTGCGGTACGCCTACACGAGAGTGGGTGACCTTGTGGTTAGTCCAACTCGACCATCGGGCTAGTCCCATTAGCTCACTAATTGTGTCTTGGGCACCTGGATGCGTTAAACCGTACAGAAACTGGAGGTGGCTGGGAAGTGGCATCATCGCCGGGTCCCTACTCGACTACCATCGCCCGATCCGTCGCCGTGCTCACGCCACCGCTACCTTTGTTAACCCAATTGGGTGGACCCGCTACCAGAGGGGTCCTGCACAATACCAGTGGCGGTGGATATCGTCTAGAATACGAAGCCAGAAAGAGTCGTAGCCCAGAATGGATAGAATGATGACAACACACTCGTCACAAGCTCTCGTAACACCTAGCTTTCGTAACAACACCCAGTCCTGGTAACAGCACCAACCCAGTCCAGCCCAATAAGGATACCAAGCCTTGTGAGCACCCTACACTCAGCAGAATCCTACAGCCATCATTCACTTCATGCACTCGCTATATACAATATACTACGCCTTGAGCCAGTCGAGGAACTCGGGGGTAAAGTAGGAGATGATCATGCGGGCGCCCGCACGCAACAACCCCTGGTGGGACTCAAACGCAATATCCTTGAGGTCGACAATCCCTTTTTCCGCCGCCGCGTACAACATGGCATACTCGCCCGAAACGTGGTAGGCACAGATCGGGTAGTCGCCACAGATGCGGGCAGCATCCGCAATGACGTCGAGGAAGAATGTCAGCGGCTTCACGATGATCGCATCGGTGCCCTCCTCCATGTCACGACGGAGCGCGCGACGGGCCAAACCCGAAGCCACGGGGGGCAACTGGTAGCACCGACGGTCACCCTGCGAAGGCGCCGAGCACGCGGCGTCACGGAAGGGACCGTAGAGCGACCCGGCAAACTTGGCGGCATACAGCATCACCATGCACTTGTGGGCCAACCCCGCGTCAATAAGCCCGCGCTTGATATCCTTGATGCGCCCGTCAATCATGTCCGAGGGCGCAACACAGTTGGCACCCGCCTTGGCGTAGTTGACGGCCACCGCACCGATGCGGAGCGCCAGCTGCTCCCGGTTAAGCAGCCCGTCCTCGTAAAGCACCCCGCAGTGGCCGTGCGAGGTGTACTCGCACAAACAAACATCGCACACAATGTACAACTCGGGGAACGCCTGGCGCAACGCAACAATGGCGCGGATCACGGGCCCGTTGGGGTCGTCGGCCGCGGTGCCCACCGCGTCCTTGACGCCGTCAGCAAGGGGAACGCCAAACAAAATCACCAGACGCAACCCCTTGTCGACAAGCAGCCCCACAAACGGCACCAACTTGTTCAAGCCCCAGCGCTTGACTTTGGGCAACAGGTCGATCGGGACCTCGTCGTCGTCGTTATCGGAGATAAAGAGCGGGTAGATGAACATGCTCTTGGTGAGCTGGCGCTCGGCCTGCCACTCGCGCTGCAACGGGTGGTTGTAGCCACCTTGAAGCACCGATCCGATGTCGGTGCCCGTGGGCGGGAGGTATTCAGCGGTGTGACCCATGGTTGATGATGATCTGAAACGACCGCATTTTTATATTTTTTTCTGTCAGACACGGCAACCGACGCCGGCGATAGCGGAGGCAGCAAGGGTCCGGGGGAGCAGTAGGCGATGCGTAGGTGGGCACGGGCACGGGGCAGGGGGCTTAGTAAGCACGTTTTGAGGCAAAATTCGGGGCATTTGGAGCCTTCGTAGGCCGACTCAGGTGATTTCGCCTGTGGGGTGCGCGCATTGTACGGCTCGGGCATGAATGACGGGCCCACCGAGAATAATGGGGTGGTCGTGGCAACGCGAAGTGTCGGTGGAAACGGCTGTGGTGGTGGTACGCAGTGGTGTGAGCCGGCGAGGGCTTTGACCACAATCGGTTAGGGGGTTTAGGGGCCTCGGTAGCCGTTGGTTCCTGCACGGCATTGTTCCCCACAAACATGGGGAAGCAGGGTAGGGGAGTAGAGTCAGAAGACCGAACAGAACAGAGCGTTTTTAAGCAGGAGCATGTGACGGAGTGGTGGAACAATGGCGGCCGTGGTTCATCTCGCATAGTGTTCTCTAGACCTTCGCAGATCTCACCGAACCTTTAGCCAACCTAATCAGAAACTACGTACGGTATTGTGTAACGGGTCAGGTGAGGTATTGTGACAAAATGCCTGTTTTATTGTTGGCGAGCGGGCTACGACAATGGCACTGGGGGTACAACTATAACCGAGGATACGAGCCGAGGGGTGAAAAGTTCCTAGTCTAACGTAGTTACGAGCATTCCCAATTGAGCGATGGTACCCACATTTCAACCACAACACCCACACCCACAGAACACTATTAACCACACAACACCCAAACAACACACTCAATTCACACGACACAGTCAATTTCACCTACATGGGCCATCGGTCTCTACAACAAACAATTTTCACGCAATCGTACATTATCTACTGCTTCTTCTCCTTGTCGTCCTTCTTGTAGATGAACGACTGGGCCACCACGGTGGCGTTCAACACCGCCGAGGTAGCGTACCCGGCCAACAACACGTAGTCGGACCGGAGGTCCTTGCCGCGCTTCTGCTTGGTCAGCAACAGCGTCAACGTGGTGTACACACGGATCAACGAGCCAATCACGTTGGCGCGGATGGTGATGTTGCTCAAGTGGCTGGTCAGCTGGAGGTCGTGGTTGGCCTTGATCTGGGGGAGCTTGGCGGCAATCGAGATCGGGATGTTGAGCACCTCCAAGAAGTTGATGAGCTCGGGAGGGGCGATCTTGGCAATGAAGATGGCCGCCGCCGCCATCACCGCCGCGGGCTTCACCACCATCTGGGCGCCGCTGATGGCGTTCTCGGGGAACGGCGCGGTGGCCGCCTGGGCCACGTCCTTGTTGCGGTAGAAGTTGACCAAGAGGATCAACACCACGTTCTGGATGCCCAACAAGAACAGCTCACCGTAGTTGACAAACGGGACCCGGTTCTGCTGGTTGAACACCACGTGCACCAACTGGTTGAACAGCTCCAACCCCAACAGCTGGAGCGAGAGCCCACGGGCCACCAGCTGGCGGTCCTTGAGCAACGCCGGGTTGACAATCTTCTGGATCTGGGGGATCTTGATGAACGTCAGCACACCTACCATGGCGGCGCCCAAGAGCATCGCCAACACCTTGGTGTAGCCAATGAGCTTCACCTGCTTGAGGGCCATCTGCAACACCAACTTCTTTTCCACATTGGGGTCAAGCAATACCTTGAGGAGCTGGAACACGGGGGGACTCATTACCGATAGATTGAAGACAAACACGTAACCTAGTTTGGAGTACCGGTATAAAATGGTATCACTGTCGTTTGCTGGGCCAACAACAGTGGTTATATTGCAAAGTGCATGTGCGCGCGTGCCCCACACTTACATGTGATCCCGACCCACATGAAAAACATGGGGTACACGGCCTCGGCAGAACACCCCGACAATGCTAGTTAACTCCGCGGCGGGGGAACTCCGTCGGACGCAATGCACTGTGTTTGCGGTTGCAGTTGTTGGTGCCTAGTTCCTACAGCAATTGAGCAAAAGAGCACGAGATAGTAGAAATAACCCGGAAATGCTGTCAATGGGGAGATGATGTCAGGCGATCCGACAGACGTCAATGCAGAGCCGCCGACCGATGTTCAACTAGTTACCGCTCGATGTTTAGTAGTTTCAGGGGTTCGTACCGCGTTTGTGGACGAATCGGGAAATAAAAACGGACACACGTCGCGGTGTCGGATAGCGGGTGGATAGGGGGTCGCGTGGTACGAGGAGCGCGTTTGTTGGCTCATACCCACGGGAGCGACTGTCTACGCTCATAACTAAGAGGAGGTCGCAACGCCATTTATAATTTCCATCGTAGCCTTTACGATCCATCACTACCACCTACTCCACCACCTTTACTCCACCTCTACCACCTCTACCACCTCAACCACCCCTACTCCACCACCTCTACTCCACCACTACCCCCTCTTACTTCACCATTTCACCTCTACTCCACCACTCCACCTCTACTCCACCACTACCACCTCTACTCCACCACAACACCTTCCAACACTTCCCAATTCTCATACGTTCATTAACTACTGCTTCTGCAACCGGGCGAGCTTCTCCTTGAGCGTGTTCTCGGCCCCCTCGATATACTTCATGTTCTCCAAGTGTAGGTTCAACAACTTGATGATCTCCTCGATCGGGTTGGCGCCCTTGCCGTCACCGGTGGCGTTGGCAAAGTCGAGGATCAACAGCTTGTTGAACACGTCCGACACCCCGTTGACCTCGCCAACGAGACTCAGCAACAGCTTGCCCAACAGGTCCAAGCGCTCGTCCAACACCTCGGCGTTGTGGTAGGCCTTCTGCCGCAACTTGTCGGTGCTCAGCAACTGGTTGCTGGGGTCGGCCACCCCGTCGCCCTGGGCGTTGAGCTCCACCGTGCTCAAAAGCGTGTCAGCCTGCTGCTCGTAGTTGTCCAACAATTTGTCCAACTCGTCCTGTTGCAGCTCGACAAACTTGAGCTGCTGGTCGATCTTGGTTTGCAACTGCTCCGCCTCGTGGGCGTCCTGGTCGAGCGCGACAATCTCGTCGCCCAGCTTGATCAACTGCTGGTCCCAGTCCTTCACCTTGGTGGTGTATGTGTCAAAGATCTTCAGGGTGGCCGTCAACTGCTTCAGCCACTTGGTGATCAAGTCGTCGATGGTTTTGTTGTCGATCAGCACCTCCATGGGCTGGATGGTGGTGGGCTTCAAGTTGATGTCGGTGGCGTCCTTCTTTTCGGCGGTGCCGAACGTGGTTTCCGGCTTGTCGTCCTTCTTGGCGCCAAACAACCCTCCGGCTGCCGGGGCGTCCTTCTTTTCGTCGTCCTTTTTGGCTCCGAATAAGCCTCCGGCGGGAGCGTCCTTCTTGTCGTCGTCTTTCTTCGCTCCAAACAAACCACCAGCGGGAGCGTCCTTTTTCTCGTCTTTCTTGGCCCCAAACAACCCGCCCGAGGGGGCTTCCTTTTTGTCGTCGTCCTTCTTGGCCCCAAACAAACCACCCGAGGGGGCGTCCTTCTTCTCGTCGTCCTTCTTAGCTCCAAACAAGCCACCAGCAGCAGGCTTGGACTCGTCCTTGTTGCCAAAGAGACCGCCAGCAGCGGGCTTGGCGGCGTCCTTGTTGCCAAAAAGCCCCCCGGAGGCCGGTTTGTCGTCCTTTTTCGCTCCAAAAAGCGGTCCCGACGACGCAGACTCGTCTTTTTTGGCACCAAACAACCCTCCAGCAGGCTTGTCGTCCGTCTTGGCGCCAAACATGCCCCCCGAAGGAGCCGCGGCCTGGTTCTCCGCGGGCTTAGCCCCAAACAAACCACCCGAGGCCGGTTTGTCGTCGGCCTTGGCCCCAAAGAGACCTCCAGCAGCGGGTTTCAGGGCGTCCTTGTTACCAAAGGAAAAACCCGACGCGCCAGCAGCACCAGCATCGTCCTTCTTGGCCCCGAAAAGACCCGGAGCCGGGCTCGCCAGCTTACTGTCGGGCTTCGCCCCAAACAACGGGGTGCCAGCGGGCTTATCAGCGGGCTTGGCGCCAAACAAACCACCCGAGGGAGCAGGCGAGTTGGCCTTGGAGCCAAACGCCGGGGTGCCTGACGGAGTGGATCCCTGCGAGCCACCAAACAAGCTCCCCAGAGGCTGGGGGTTGGCAGGAGCGCCCAAACCCAGCAGTTCCGCGGGCTTGGCGCCAAACAGGAACGCAGGCTTCGAGCCACCCGCGTTCTCAGCGGGTTTGTTGAACAGGAAAGCCGGCTTGTTCGCCTGGCCACCCTGGGCAGCCTGGGAGTTGCCAAAGGAAAACCCTCCCAGCGCCGGCTGCGACGATTGCGCCCCAAAAACCGGGGTGGCAGTCCCAGACTGGGTTGTGCTGCCACCCACACTCGGCGATCCCTCCTTTCGATTGGAGTTGTCCTTGTTGAACGAGAACATCGGTTGGATCGTTGGTGATGAGTATTGATTGTTGTGCGCAAAAATACAACGCGAGCCGCACTGGGACGAGGGAAGGCAGGAACAGGCAAGGCCAAAGGCAGCGATGATTAGTGATTGGTAGACGGTGTGAGGCTTTGAGGGCTCTACGGGTATGTTTGACATGTTTTCATGGCGTGTAGTTTTGCAGAATCTGTTCTGAGTGTGATGTTGACATATGTATTATGCGACTCTCGATTCACCACTGGTATGTTTGAAAAACAAGTACAATGTCTTACGGCTTAGGGGCTTAAGTGTCACCAAGCATATTCTTAGGACCAGAGGATCTTGCTCTGAGCCAGTACTCATTACTAAATTAAGTTGCAGCACAAGATTCGCTGTATACTCACAAGAGCGAGCGCCTCTTCAACGAGTGGTAACTCGTACTCAACATCGAAAAATGAGCCGGTATAGTTTTTAAATTCTTGAAGCTAACAAGGTCGGTATACTACTGGGACTAGGCTCTGGAGATTTTTATACAAAGTTGATCTGATCCTGTTCATTTTTTTCCCCATAGAATTTGCTAGTTTACGTACATAGATACGTAAGATCTGACTGTAAAACATGAAGAAAACATCAGCCAGACCAGAGCGAATGGTGGGAGAAGGCCCGCCATAGGTAACGAAAAAAGTAGAAGGTGTGTAGCGACGTGTTGCTAGTGGGGTTGACGTAAGGGTAGCAGGGAATCAAACCCTGGTCTCTCCCTCGTCGGGAGCGTGTTAGCCATTGACACTACTACCGAAATGTGCTCACCCTGGGCGATCGTCTCGTCCCCTTAGTTAAATTTTTTGGATGGATTCGTAGTTATGTGGGTAGATTGTGGCTTTGTGTTTCCCACCACTCATTCCCGGGACCACATGATAGTGGAGGAGGACGAAGAGAGATCGTTTGTGAAATTAGGAAGCAGTGTGTTGCGAGAGGCTTTGATTTCTTCAAGAAGATTGAAGTCGGCCTCAGAGGTAAGAGTTGACCCGAATAAGGTTTCGTGGGTGGATGGGCGTACGCGTCAGTGTACCGATCCGCACTGATTGATCGTGTGGCCTCGTTGACGGCAGTAACTGCACAGAGCTTCAGACTGGGTGATTGGTGTAAAGGTTGTGGAGTTTCCACCCACATGGTATCGCGTTTTCTGTGGCCCAGTAGTATCAAAAGAGTACGAGATAAGCGCGTAAACGGAAGGGATCATGATTCCAATTGGGTGTCGTCTCATTGTCTTTGTCTCATAATGTCCCAAGACCTCTACCCGTGCGTCTTGTCCAAGGTGGCCTTTGGCGAAGGCGTACGCGTTAGTGAATTTATGGTGTCCTTGGAGAATGCCGTAACCATGCACTGCCGGTCGTGTTCTCCCCAGTGTGATTCGGATTCTTCCCAACTCCTCTGATTCTGTCCAGCGTTCCCCAGCCTCGAAACTTTGGTCCTTACTGAGATCATAGGCACGAATCTCGCAGTCGTCGAATAATTCGATGACTTGGCCGAAAAGGTCTTCGGGGTCGTTCATCCTGTAGGCTCGCCATTCCTCTGCCGTAAGGATGTCCCGTGGGATTCTTGCAAGTGTCGCGTCACACATGTTGTGGAATGTCAGGGTGGAGAATACGAATACCCCCTTTGTGTCGTCGAGTTTATAGGGCTCTGCACCGGCTGCCACCTTGAACTGGTCGAGAAGAGCTTTAGCCTCAGCCCGGATAACCTTACACTTTTCTAACGTCTCCTCGTATTCTGGCGCGTTCTCTTCGGCGTCTTCGGCGTTTGCGATCGAAATATCAAGCGTGCTAATCTTAGCTTGTGACTTGTTGATTATGTGTTGACATTCCTTTCTGTCTTTCTCTTCCCCTGCAGATTCGAGACGATTTTGCGCTTTGGCTATCTTGTCTTGGAGATTTCTCCGATTTTGGCGCTGGTTGTCAAGTGGGTGCTCGCCACTGTTATTTAACTTTGTGTTGTAGTGATCAATCCATTCATTGCAACCTTCAAGTTCTCCATGGAGTTTCGAAATTGATTCTCCGATTTGCCGCATTGAGAATTCAATTGCGTTGCCGACGTGGTTTTGGTTGAGGATAACATTGTCGTCCAGCATCGCGCTACGTTCGATCTCGAACAGGGGCATTGAAATGAACGATTGTTCTTCATCTTCCGTAATTTTCGTCTTTATATCAGTCCAGTGTGTCTCTAACTGGTCTCTGAGTATTTTAACGTTCGCCTCGTCAAGGTAAAAGATTTTCTTTCCGGCGGCTTCGACGATGGCTGCACGGGCTGAGTCGGTGGGGTAGAGAGAGAGAGGGTTCACCTCTACGATGGGAGTTCCTTCTTCAGGAGTGGAGGGGGAGGATGAGTCCGGAATGGGAGGGGTGACTTCGATCACGTGATCAGTATCGTTGTCGTCGCGCAGGGGTTGCTGAGTAGACTGAGCTGAGGGAGGGGTGGACAGGCGGCCCAAGGGGTTTTGGAGGGTATTTTGAGATACTTGGGAGCCTTGGGAGACCCTGAGAGAACTTGAGGGTCCTCCTGTAACCGGTGAAAGGTCTGGATCATCGGAATTGCGTTTCTTGTTTTTCTTTGATTTAGACATTAAACGTTCTGTATAATTTGGCCACTTTTGAAAAGCCCTAAGATAGTCTTGGAATTGTTTGATACTAGTGAAAATAGCATCATTAGACTTTCAGATAAATTACCAAGTGTTGTGATCTGTAGCGGAGCAGAATGAGGGCAAAAAATGTCAAAGCAGTGAGCTGGAATCTTTCATCACCTCAAAGTCCACCCAAAACCAAAAAATTCAAGGATGGGGCGGTGGCTCAACGGTAGAGCTTTCGACTCCAGATCGAAGGGTTGCAGGTTCAAATCCTGTCCGCCTCAATTCCTTTTCTTTTTGTCTATTTTTTTGCAAGTGCGGCTGACCACCCCGCTCGTCGTGGCAAACCTAATTGACCCCCTCCAAGTTGCGGCATTGTAAGCCCGTACCTCTAATCCACCTTCCTTAGGCCCTTGTTTGCCCTGTAGCGCGCCTCCTGAAGCAACTATTAACACACCATTGCTCCTCACGTGCCAAATCATACCAGAACCAAACTCGTACGGAGTAATCATGCGCCAAGCATAGCCATGCCGCAAAGTCACTCATATATAAGCTATTATAGGTTTGCTTCGTAAATAGTTGACCCATGCCCTCCGAGTCCACCAGTGCTTCGGTATCGTTCGTCCTCCGCACCCTCCAAATGCTAGTGTCCATAGGCCTGCTTGCGCTCGCCATATGGTTCATGACGTCGGAGCTAGATACCTATCCGAATATTTTGCTCATTGTGGCTAGCGCGATGACAATGCTCTACACGTTTATGGCATTCATAGCCGGAACACCAGCTGGTGTACTTATAGGTAGGCCCGCGTTGGTGGAGGTATTAGAGTTTGTTCATTTCGCTCTTTGGACGGCCACGGCTGTTACATTGGGGGTAAACTACGGTAAGTGTCGGTTCTACGCCAGAACCCATTTGGATGCTCCGTTTAACGGAGACTGGATTAGAGTCATTACTCCTACGTGTCGCGGAGAATGGGCAGCCATTGGGCTAGCTTCGGCAGGAGCACTTTTCTTTCTTGTGACGTTCTTGCTCCACTCGTACTATACATGGGCACCGGCAACTGCTCTGAGAGGCCCTGGAGTGTCTCTGATGAAGCCGGCTCCTTATATCCTGGGGCAGATTTTTGTGCCCCTTCGTGATTATTCGGACCATGAAAAAATGAGGGAGCATACCCACGAAACGTTCACAGCTGGCCATTCGGGTGCTGTGAATGACCCTGCAGTGCCGTTACCCGAGGGGGCAACAGTCGTGGACGCTCCATACGCAGGGGAGCCGCCGTATCCGCTCTCCGACGAGTCTCCTATCAAGCCCACCGACTCCCTGAGCTTGAGCCCGTCCGTAACTGATTATGATGGAGCCGGGGTCACGGCGCATCCGCCAGTGCTTAGAGAAGTTGTCCGTAAACGGCCCCGAGACGAAAATCCGGGTTACCCCAAACGTAAGACCCGCTGGGCAAAAGATTAATGAATTTGATTTATAGGATGATTTGTTCATGGCCTCTGATGCACATGTCTACCAATAATAAGGGGTATAATATGCAGTTAATGTTTTTTGCTAACATGATTTTTTGCAGCCAATGCAACCCGCTAATAATGCATATCGCCCAATTGGGGTGAATCAGGGCGAGACTTTCCGAGAAGTAGTACCAGGAAATTGAGGCACAAGCCGTAAAATATAGAAGGGACTGATAAGATGTACTGTTCTTGAGAATAACTCACGCTAATACGGTGCTAACTACATTTTCCCTGACTCATGATTAGCTTTCGACTGGCGAAAAGTAAAGCCCATGAAGCGACCATTTGCTGAACGGCAGTCAACAACGCCTTGGTGGTTTGAGGCACTAAGAGTAATCGCTCTCGGACGAGTTGCCTGAAAGGCTATTCACAAGCTTACGACTTTCCGTGACTCGATGGCTGCCTCTGCACAGGCGTGTGTTGATCAAACCCAAACCTTTCGGGTTTCCATTTGGTGGGCAGAGAGGACACCCATAAAAAGCCGCACGGCTGTCGCTTTAGTGCTATGCTTATCCCAAACTTTCAAACGACCGTTGGACGAGTTTACGACTCTCGCACCCCTGTGAGCGCTTCCCAGTCCGAAGGCCCATTGGAGTCTATCGCAACCATGGAACCAATCTATGTTGTCACGACAACTGCGGGTAGCTTTCCAAATGGCCTGCCCAACGCTGTATCGCTTCGCGGCCCAGTTATCGTCGCTCCCAGAGGTTTTTCAGATGGCGATGGTCCATACATTCTTTTTGCTATGGTTGGCGTTTTTTTTATTATCGTGTTCGTAATCGCGGTCTGCCAAGTCATGGTGTATTATCGAAATTTGAAAGAATTGAAGGGTCAGCCAGAGTATCCCTTGAGAGTTGCCATTGCTGAAAGAGCCGTGGACAAGATTTCTTCTCAAGCTGGAAACGAGAGTCTTGATCAAGCTATTGACGAGAGTGATCAAGCTGTCAACGAGATCAAGTTTTGAACGAGACTATCGCTCAAGCTGTGAACAAGGGTTCTCAAAAAATTTAAACTGTCTCACCAACAAAGGTTCTTCTCAAGCTGGCAAATGCCACGCCACCAGTGACCCCGGATTGTAAACAGCCGGTCTAAGATTACCCGCCAATCCCCGCGCCAATTCCATAGGTATATCATAGCAATAAAAGGTGTGTAAAGATTATCATAGACCAATTTTAGAGAACTACCCTTTCACTTGACCCCAAGCAACAGGCACAACACCACCACCCGTCCTACCATGCGATACAAATTTTATTCACTGGTTCTATAACTCTAGATCACCCGGCCCACAGTAGCCCCGTCCTTGATCTTCTGCTGGCTCGGGTCCACCTTCTTCAACGACTTGCCCTGCTGGATCAGTCCCAACAACGCGGAGATGTCCCCCGCGGGTCTGGGAGCAGGAGCCCCGCCACCCATGGGCGGAGGCGGCGGAATGCCACCCATCGGAGGCGGCGGTGGCACCCCGCCCATCGGAGGCGGCGGAGGAATCCCCATTGCCGGAGGCGGCGGCGGCGGCGGCACACCCAGCGGCGGCGGCGGAGCTTGCGGGGCCCCGAACGACGGCATAGGCGGAGGCGGCGGTGCATCCGTCATCGGCACCGGTGGGATGGCCTCGGTGGGCACGGGAGGCACCAGCGACGACGGCGGCGGCGGCGGGGTCGTGTACAAGTCGTCGTCCGAGTCCAGCGCGCCCCACTTGTCGTCACCGGGCGAGTCAGGCACCTTTGAGGGCACTGCCTGGGGAACAGGCGGTCCCGTGGGCACAGGAGGAACCTCCAGCGGCGGAGGAGGCGCCTGGGAAGGCACGGGCGGAGCATCAAACCCAGGCACCGGTGGAGCATCGAACTCAGGCGCCGGCGGAGCGGTGGTGGGCACGGGCGGCATCTCCTGAGGCACGGGCGGCGGCTGAGACACCGCCTCGGGCGCCTCGGTCGCTGGCACGGCCACCTGGTGCGCGGGAGCCGCGTCCTTGTTGGCAAACGAGTCGAGGATCTCGTCCTCCGTCTCCGGGACCTGAGACTGGGCCTGAGCCTGAGGCTGAGGCTGAGGCTGAGGCTGGGCGGCCTGGGCATTCACCTTGGGCAACTCGTCGGTGCCCGAGCGGGTGGGCGGCTGGGACATGCCGCCAAACAACAACAGCGCCAACTGCAGCGCGCCCTGGCGGTTGGGCACGTCGTCGTCGGAGTCGTCGTTGTCGTCGTCGGACCAGTCGTCGTTGGTGGCGAGGCCGCGCTGCGAGTCGCGCTGCTGCTTCGCCTTGGCGTGGTCGAACGCGGGCGCGGGCTTGGGCTCCAGCGAGAAGAACTGCTTGGCGGGAGCCTGGACGGGCAGCGCCTGGGGCTGGCCCGTGGCCATCTTGGCAAACGGGTTGAAGTGCTTGCGTTCGGGCTGGGGCTGTTCCTTGGGCTGCTCGGGCTCGGCCTTGGGTTCCTGGTTGGTGGCCTGGGCCTGGTTGGTGGCATTGTCCGCGTTGGTGGCATTGTCCGCGTTGGTGGCTTCGGGCTGGTTGTTGGCCGCGGACTGGCTGGGCTGGTTCTTGGGCTCGTCCTTCTTGGCCAGCTTCGCCAGGTACGTGGGCGCAGCCATCACCGGCTCGTCGTCGTCGTCGTCGTTGGGCTTCGACTCGTACGCGGCCATCTCCTGCTTGAGCTTGGCCTTGCGCTCCTCGCGCTCGCGGCGGCGCTGCTCACGCTCGCGCTCCTTGGCCTCCAACGCCTTCTTTTGCTGGAGGAGCGCCTCGTACTCCGGGTCGTCGTCGTCAGAAGAGTCGTCGTGAGCCTGGGATTGAGACTGGGGCTGAGACTGAGACTGGGACTGAGACTGGGACTGCGGCTGGGACTGCTGAGGCTGAGAATGAGCCTGTGGTTGAGTCTGAGCCTGGCCCTGTTGAGCCTGGCCTTGTTGAGCCTGAGCCTGGCCCTGGTGGGCCTGAGCTTGGGCTCTGGGCTTGGGAGGAGCCGGCGGGGCCGCTGGCTTCGGCAGAGCGGGCTGCTGCACCGGAGACGCCAGCGACGACCCGGTGTCCGCCAGCTTGCCCTTGATCCCCAACGCCGCCAACCGCTCCTGCATCCGCTTGGCGGCCTGGGCCTTGATGTAGGCCGCGCGCTCCTCGGGCGTGTTGTACTGAGCACCGCCCGTGGGAGTGGGCGAGGCTGCTGCCGGGCTGGCCACCGCATGGCCCTGAGGCTGGCCCTGAGACTGACCCTGGGGCTGACCCTGAGGACCCTGAGCCTGACCTTGAGAACCCTGAGACGGCTGAGACTGGCTCTTGGCCTGGTTGCCTCCCGCGCCCTGGAACTGCTTCAACTCGTTCACAAACTGCTTCACCAGATCAGATACCCCCTCGCCAAGCTCCCACTTGCGGTAGTCGCTCTCCTCCTGGTTGGTCAACTTGACGTGCACCGCACACCCGTCCTCGAGGTCCTTGATCAGCTCCTCGATCTCGCGGATCTGCTCCGCCTGCGACCGCTGCTCCTGGGTGATCTGGTCCGTCGCCCGCTTCAACTGGGCGTCCAAGTCCGCGTTGGCGCCCAGCTGCGACAGCCCGCCGGTGAGCGCCGCCATCCGCTGCCGCAACAACTGCTTCAGCTTCCACTTGCGCCGGTCGGCGTCGGTGACCTCGCCGTTGGGCCCGGTGCCCACGATCAGCGCCTCGTCGTCGCCGGGCTTCCACTCGGGGTGCTCCTTGGCCAACCGGCCCTTGGCAAGCTCGATCTTGGCCTGCGCAAGCTCGGTGTTGACCTTGCCGATCTGCTTGACGAGGTGGGGCACCGTGTCCAACACCAAGCGGTCCAACCGCTTCAGGAGGGCCAGCTTGTCCGCCAGGTCGGTCAGCGACGCCGCCAACCGCTGCTGGACGTCGCGGATCTTGGTCTGCAACAACCGGATGTCGTCGGACGCGGTGGTGGCGGCCCGCTGCCGCTGGAGCCGCGCGTCCTCGTCCTCGGCGTCCATGGCCTCGACGAGGATCTTCTTTTCGCGGATGGCCTTCTTGAGGTCCGCCACCAGCATCTCCAGCCGGTTCTCCAGCGTCAGCTTGCGGTGGCGGTTCAGCAGCACGTAGCCCATGCTCAGGTCGTCGTTCTTGAACCGCGAGCCCAGCGACGGCGCCGGCGCGGGTGCCTGCTGGCTCTTCTTGCCCGCCTTGAGCTCGTTCTTGAGCGACGCCATCAGCTCGTCAAGGTACTTGTGCGACGGCGGCACGAGCTCGGGCGGCAACCGGAGCGGCGTCTCGAACCCGTGGAGCCGCCGGTACACCAAGTGCATCGCCACCGCAAACTCGTCTTTGTTCAATTTGCCGCGGTCGTTGGTGTCGGCCAAGTTCCAGATCAGCTCGAGGTCCGGGCGGGCGAGGCCCAGCTTGCCGAACACCTTGAGTGCGTCCGAGCCTTCGATGTAGCCGCGGCGCTGCGGGTCCCACGCGTTGAAGATGCCGTCGTAGATCTGCTTCTCCTGCTTGGTGATGGCCCAGGTGATGTTCTGCTGCTGCTGGGGCGTCGCCTGCATCATCTGCTGGACGTTGCCCGTCTTTTGCGACGGCAAGAAGCCCTGCTGCATGCCCAGGAGGCCCGGGAGCCCGCCCGTCGGGGTGTTGACAAAGCCCCACTGGCCCGGCTGGCCCGTGGGCATCAGCTGCAAGTACCCCGTCGACTGCGGCTGCAACCCGTAACCGGTGCCCTGGGCCTGGAGCGGTTGGTAGCCCGTGCCCTGCAGCTGAAGGGGTTGGTAGCCCGTGCCCTGGCTCTGCAAGGGCTGGTAACCGGTTCCCTGGCTCTGCAACGGCTGGTTGAACCCGGTGCCCTGGGGCTGCTGACCCGGGTAGCCGGTGCCCTGCGCGGGCATGCGGTTGTAGCCCGTGCCCTGTGCCTGCAACGGCCCGGTCTTTTGCACTGGGATCAACCCGCCGGTGCGCTGCGCAGGCACCAATCCCAGCGTCTGCTGCGGCTGCAACGGCACTAACGAGCCACCGCCGGTGCGCTGGGCACTCATCCCGTACCCGGTCTGGGCACCCGTCTGCGCACCGGTTTGGGCCCCGATCTGCGGCGGGTTCATCCAGTCGTTGTCGGGCTTGGGCGGCGCAAACTGCGCAAACGGCGTGTTGGCCAACTTGATGGCCGGGTCGTCGGGCACCGAGAGCGCAATGGCATCAATAAAGCTCTGGACCTCGTTCAGCCACTTCTGGGGCACCAGCCGCGGGATCAGGTCGCCCCGCTTCGCCATGGAGCAGAAGTGCAACGCCAAGGCAAACTCGGGGAACAAGAGCAGCCCCAGCTTGTTGAAGTCCAGCAACAGCCAGATGTCGGCCAACGTGACCGGAGGCAACCCCAGCCGCAAGAGGATGTTGGACGCGGCGTCGCCGGAGATGGCGGTCTCGCCCTTGGGCACGGCGGTGCGGAACAAGTGCTCGAACTTCTTCTGGTCGTCCGCGGTGATGAACGAGAGCCGGATGGCGGGGATCTTGAGATCGACGTTCTCCACCACCGACGGCGCGCCCTGGAACCCGGTGGGCTGGGTCACGAGGTACCCCGTGGGCTGCTGCGCAAGCCCCTGGGGCGGCATTGCCGTCTGCTGCGGCTGGAACGTCTGCAGCGGGTACAACTGCTGTTGAGGCATCTGGTAGAAGCCCGTTTGCTGCGGCTGCTGCGCGGGTTGCGGTGGGTAGAAGCCATTGTTGGGCTGCTGCGGCTGCTGCGGCTGCTGCTGGTACCCGTAGCCCGTTTGCTGGGGCGGGAACCCCCCTTGGTACGGGTTGTACATGTTGGCAGGCTACGGTGGTGAGTGTCGAAATTTGCGGTTGCCAGCCGAGGCAGTGTGCAGGAGCGGTGGCAGTGGCGAAGTGTGGGTGGTGGGTGGTGGGTGGAGGAATGGGTGGAGGGATGGGCGAGGGACAAGTGGAGCAGTGGGCGGGTGTACGTGGCTTTACGGGGCGTTGGTTGTGTGGCTGGTGAGTGGGCGTAGCGGGCGTGGATCACTTGGATGGTGGAGGTGGATTGACTACTGTAGTGGTGATTGCGTACCATCCGAGCAGATCGGGCGAGACATGGTGTGGAAAGTGGAGAGAGGAGGGGGGACACAGGGACGTGGGAGCGGTCGTAACCATTGAGCACCCCTGTTGTTGGTTGCTCTGATCTTGGCCACGGTATTCCCCGGAGTGTATACAGCGATAAGAAAAAGGTAATCAAGAGGTCGGTGGGTTATGGCAAATGTTGGATTGGTCAATTGCTACCAGGGATACTGTTAGGAATCAAGGTCAGAAGCCAAGGGGTTAAAGGCACCGTTGGGCACCGTTGGTCAATTACTTGTCGTTCTTAGCCATGGTGGATTTCTTACTCAGATCGAAGGGTAGGAAATGCGGTCATGGAAATAGAATAAGTTCCCAATAGTTAGGAGACTCTATTCTATGTAGTGTAACAATATCCAAGAATGTAGCTTGTGTAGCATAGTTTACATTCTTTCTACTACCTCATAATTGGATGGCTATCGTATTTGATTAGATGCATAACCGGGTATTTGGGAACCAGCAATACCTATATTTAGATCGCTGGTCTGCTTATGTGTCAGCTGCCAGGACTCAAACTGCGCTTGTACCCTTATTTATCAATCACACTACTAATCACTCTAATGATCACGCTATCAATCACTTCTCTATTGATCAGTCTATTAATGTATTCCTCTATTCCTCTATTCCTCGATTTCCAACACCTCGGACCAGAAGTTGGCCTCAAGCACACACACCCGGTTCCAGATCTCCACAAGCTCGGGCAACCGGGCAGCGCTGATCGCGGGGCCCATGTCCTCGTTCAACAACGCCACCCCTTCAGCGTGGGCCTCGCCGTACCACTCAGATACGTAGTCCCCTATCCAGTCCTTAAACACCTGGGGGGTGCCCTCAATCTGCTGTGACTTCGCGTACCGGCCAGCCTCGCAGTACCCGTGGAGACACGGGGCCACCGCCACCTTGATGGCCCAGAAGTCCCCGGTAGCAGCGATCTGCAGCAAGTACGAGCAGTACTGCTGGCACGCCTGGCCCCGCTCGTACTTCGGGTCGTCCACAGTGACCCCGTACTCGGTCTTCATCTTGGCCTTGTGGCGGGTGATCTCCTCACCAATGGCATTGACCACCACAGCCTGGGCAAAAATGAGCTTCTCCGTGGGCGCAGTGGCCGCGGCCAGCCCGTGGATCTGGGCGTACCGGAGCAAATAGAAGTAGTCCTGGGTCAAGTAGTAGAGGAACTGGTGCATCGGAAGGGTGCCCGTGGCGATCTTCTCGAGGATGGGGTGCTCGACGTACTCCGTCCAGAGCGAGCCCGCCTGCTGCTTGAAGTAGCCATACAAGTCCTTGGGGACGTCGCCCTTGCCCACCTCCACCGTGGGAGGCGGTTTGACGTAGTGGTAGAGCGGGCCACTCCCGTGGCCAAGCTTGTAGCCGCTGACCATGGTCTCGTGCACGTAGTTGATGGCGTTGGCCACCGCCAGCGTCAACTCAACCCCCTTGGCCAAGTTGGCGGCGATTGCCAGCGCTAGCGTGCACCCGGACCCGTGGGTGTCGGTGGTGTCGATGTGCTGGCTTTCAAACACCGTGAGCCCGGCCTCCAGCGCAAGCACGTCGCAAAGTGTCCCGTTAAACGGGATGTGGCCCCCCTTGAGCAACAAGTTGGCACAGCCAAACTTGGCCCGCAAAGTGGCCGCAAATTGGCCCAATTCTTCCACAGTGGTGATGTCCGGAGGGTCAATCCCCACCATTTTGGCAAGGGCCCGGGCCTCGGGGTAGTTGGGCGTCATGAGGTACGCGTGGCTGATCACCGAGCCCAACAACTGGTCCATGGTGGCCTCGTCGAAGAGCTTGTCCCCGGAGGTGGCAATCATCACCGGGTCTACCACAAGCGCGATCTGGTGCTCGTCGAACCGGGCACTGTACTCGGCCAACAACTTCACCGTGGCTGGGGTCAACATCCCCGTCTTCACCACCCGCAACGGAGCGGGCAGCGGGTATCCCCGGACAAAGTCGTCCCAATTGAGGTCAAAGATCAGGCGTACCAAACCTTCGGATGTCGCCTCGAACGTGTCCACCCCCTGGGTGTTTTGTGCGGTGATGGCAGCAATACAAGTGAGGCCGTACACCCCGTGCACCGTCAACGTCTTGAGGTCTGCCTCGATCCCGGCACCGCCCGAGTTGTCCGACCCAGCCACCACCATCACACAGGGGCTACGACGGCGACACTCGGCCGGGTTGGCCAACTTGATCGTGGTAATGCTCATTTTTCTACAGAATTGCCGCCCGTGGCCGGTTATATGGAGTGGGCCCGATTCCCGTAAGCGCATACCACATATGCAGTAGACGATCTCTCGAATTCTCCGACCCCGAGGTGGCCGGGGTCCCCGTGGCCGGTTTGGGAAGCACTGGCGATTGTCTGTGGTGCAAATGTGGTGGCTGCAAAAATCGCCCAAAACGGGAAGTGTCACCTGGATACGAGATGCTCGTGAAACCGAGGCATCTGCTGATGGCCCCACTTCGGGAGGCTCCGGTCAGCGTTCCGGTGTCACTTCCGCAGACATTTCCGAGATCAACTGGTGCCCGACTGACTGACCTCGTCAGACAACTCTACAGAAAACGCGGCGACAATTATGAAACAGCCCCTGAGAGGCCCATTGTCACCTAATGTACCCCGTGTGGGGCTTTGTCTCTGTGTAAGCCTACTCTACTGCTGTCGCCCCTGATTGTAGTGTTCTTCCCTCGAGCAGGCGTGGTTCTTTTCGTCGCTCTTATTGTGCCCGCTCTCCCGCAGTTCCCGGATCGTTTTGTGGAACCAGCGTTTACGAGCACGACCAGGACCACTCTCCCATCTACCCACTGCGGCAGCTTTACCCGGCCACCCAGTGTCCGTGGCGCAGAAAAATACTCTGGTGATGGCTATTGTACGACTGCAAATAAGCCCAAGCGCTTGGGTAGCTGCCTACATGGTGCCCTGAAAGCCAAGCTTTCGCAGGGCTTGGCGCATGGTGGCATATGGCCGAAGCCGAGGAAAAACGGGAAATAGCCTCAGAGAACAGTAAATAACACCCCAACCACACCGCAAAAACACCGCCTCGCTCGCGTCGTCGCCACGGTCCCATGCCTGCTCGCGCCACCTCGCTCCTCCTTTTTTCGCGGGTTCCCGAATCTGGTGCCGCCGCGCTGCCAAGAAACTCTTCACGTGACGGCCTTGTCCATCACCACCATAAAGCCAAGATAAACGCCTCGAGTACTCAGCTATACAGCAGTCCCAGCGATTACGTGAATCTCGCGATGGACAGCGACCCCGCCCAGGGCTTGCTCCATGGGATCAACCAAACGTTTTTGGAGCTGTGCGACGTGTACGGGCTCATGCTGGGCGAGTTTGTGGCGGCACTGGGCCAGCAGATGTCGCTGATTTTGCCCGCCTACTTTGTGACCAACTGTCTGATGGAGCGGATGAAGGGGTATTTCCAGCGGTTCAACGTGACCGGCGCCTCCCAGGTGCTCGCGATAGGCACGCTGGGGCTTGACCAGACGGGGAACGGAGACACCTTCGTGGCCCTTTTGTTCACGATGTCGGGCGCGTGTGCGCTGGGGTGGATGCTCACGTTCTTGTTGCTCTTGTCGCCTGCCCACAAGCGCCAGCCGCTCGTGGCCCAGGTGGCGACGATGTTTTTTGCCATCACCATGCTGGTGCTTTTGACCAAGATGACGGCCCAGGCGCGCGAGGAGTACTACGCGGACCAGTTGGACATGCTCAAGATCCGTGCCAGTGTGTTCAACACCCCTGCCTACCGGGTGTGTGTCACGGTGTCCCAGTTCTTGACCCAGGTGGCCTATGTGCAGATGGTGCTCCATCTCCGGTTGTGGCGGCGCCGGTGGACGTACATGGTGGCCGGGGTGCTTATGCTGGCCCGGCTAGGCGTGGCCATCTACTACGAGGCCGCGTGCAACAACCGGCACGAGATCTTCCATCGCCACATCTCGCTGCCCTACATGGCCACCAAAGTGATCCGGGCCGTGCTCATGGTGGCGATGGTGCTCTGTCTCATGGGCACCATGCTCTACTACACCATCGTGGTCAAAAACCCGACCAAGTTGGCGTACTCGCGTCGACTCTACCCGCTCGCCATTGTGACCCTCGCGCTCTTCGTGCTCCACGTGGTGTTGCTGCTCTTGTCCATCACCTACTTCCGGCAAAAGTGGCTCCCCCTCACGTGGTTTGTGTTTCTTCCCTACCTCATCGAGGTGATTTTGATCACCACGTTGTGGGAGTGGATTTTCAACATCTCCATCATCGAAAAGCGATTTGAGTTGATGGGGGTGCTTGGCCGGCGCATTTCGATCGACGACGCCATCAGCCTCTCGCTGAACAAGCACCGCAACCGCACCTACTCCATCTACAACTCGGGCAAGTCGTTTTTCAACCGGGCGTTTGGCGCCAAGCACGAGGTCATCAACGACGACGAGGTGTCCAAGCTCAGTTCCACCACGGACATCGAGCTTCTGACGCTCCGCAACACCGAGGTGCGGCCGCTGGCGGTCCCCTCTGGTGAGCTGCGGGGCTCACGGGGGCTGCGGGCCACCCGGACGCACGCGGCCCCGGCGGTGATGGCGTTTGGCGACTCTGACGACGAGGCCCCGCTGGTGGGGTACAGCGTGCACGAGGAGGAGTCTGACGGAGACATTGTGATTGACAACTACGAGTTCTTCGGAGGGAACGAGGAGAGCGAGGATGTGCCACGAGCACAGGGTTTGGCACGGGCAGAAGGGCGAAGAAAAGCGGTAGCTGAGCATGTGGAGCGTGCCAATGCGCGAGCTGATGTGCATGCTGACGTAGGTGGCGACCACCCGCCTGTGGGCCCGACGGAGCCCAGGGAGGGCACGTCGGAGTCTGGAAACGGTGGCAACGGCACGGGCTCTAGTCCTGGCGTCCAGCCCCTGTCTCAAGCAGACTCTGACCCGTCTCATGACCCGTCTCACAACCCGTCCCATGACCCATCTCACCCTAACCAAACACCTCGAGATACCTCTCGCTCCGCCCACGACTCTACCCATCCTGACCCGACGGACCCGCTCCAACGGGACCCCTACGGCCAGCCACACCCGGACGAGGCGCCCCCAGAGTTCACCCCGCACCCAGGCTTCAGTCGCGACGACTACTGGGACGAGAAGATGGGCTAGTCGCCACCGGCCCGAGTCAGCCGTGCCTTCAAAAGAAAGGTGATGGAAACTTCGAACCGACTCGCCAGATAACCAGATCACTACACTACCAGACTATCACACTGGTACCCCAACCATCCCAGTCCACCCCTCCCCCCCCCGCCCCCACTGCCCATACACCTCGCTGCTGGCCAGCCGTTCCGCGACTTCCGACCTACATAATTTTCGCGCGATCCCCGGTCAACCCGGACCCAATAAACACCGCGGAACCACGTTCCCCGCCACCTAGCCCACCGTAGCCCACCGTATACCCGCCTTAGACCACCCCTGCCAGCCCCCTATTCTCCCATTTCGCCACCGTTCCACCGCTTCGCTTAGGCTCGATCATCTTCGATCGTCCTGCATAGAATTTTCCAGAGCCCGGTTATGAGTCTCTCCACCAACCTATATAACCAACAAGGCTGGGCCACCCCCGATAGCAATTATAGACTATGCTTCGTGCGACAGCGATACGAGCAGTACGACCAGCCGTGGCCCCGCGACAGTGCGCGGCTGCGTCCCCCCTAGCGTCGCGGGCCCTTTCGACCCAGACCCCGACCACCCCGATGGTAGCCCGTCCTGAGCTTGGGCGCCCCAACCAGATGCTTGGTACCCGAATGAGAGCATCCCCCATGCGATTGGCCCCCGTGGCCTCGCTTGGCAGTGTGCGTGCGTTCTCAGGACTGGCCCGAACCCGCCTCCAGATGCAGATGAACAAGGAGGAGCAGGACGACCGTCCAGCGCTCGAAAAATACGGAACCGACCTTACAGAGCTTGCCCGCGAGGGGAAGCTTGACCCCGTCATTGGCAGAGACGAAGAAATCAGACGCACCATCCAGATCTTGTCCCGTCGAACCAAGAACAACCCGTGTCTCATTGGTAACGCCGGTACGGGTAAGACTGCGGTGATGGAGGGCCTTGCCCAGCGTGTGGTGAAGGGCGAGGTGCCTGAGCTGATGAAAAACAAGCGGGTGATCGTGTTGGACCTCGCCGGGATCATCTCCGGCGCCAAGTACCGCGGTGACTTTGAGGCGAAGCTCAAGGAGATCCTCAAGGAGGTTGAGGAGCAGCAGGGCTCGCTCGTGCTCTTCATCGACGAGATCCATTTGTTGATGGGCCTCGGCAAGGCTGAGGGGTCCATCGACGCCCTGAACATGTTGAAGCCGGCGCTCGCCCGTGGCAAGTTGAGTTTGTGTGGTGCCACCACGATTGACGAGTACCGCAAGTACGTTGAGAAGGACGCTGCGCTTGCCCGGCGGTTCTCGCCCGTGATGGTGAACGAGCCCCTGGTGGTGGACACCATCTCCATTCTCCGTGGGCTCAAGGAGCGGTACGAGGTCCACCACGGTGTGCGAATCACCGATGGTGCGCTTGTCACCGCCGCCACCTACTCCAACCGGTACATCACCGACCGGTTCTTGCCCGACAAGGCCATTGACCTCGTGGACGAGGCGTGTCTGACCCTCCGGCTCCAGCACGAGCTGAAGCCCGACCTGATTGCCCAGTTGGACCGGGACATCATGACCATCCAGATCGAGTTGGAGCTGTTGCGCAAGGAGGAGGACGCGTTGTCCGTCGACCGCCGCAACAAGTTGGAGGAGGACTTGAAGGTCAAGGAGGAGCTGCAGCGTGAGCTCAAGGGCCAGTGGGACGCGGAGAAGCAGGCCATCGAGGAGATCCGCACCGCCAAACAGGACTTGGAGCAGGCCAAGCGCGACCTCGAGTTGCACCAGCGCACCGGCAACTACGGCAAGGCGTCGGAGCTCCAGTACCTGACCATCCCCGAGCTCGAGACCAAGGTGGGCGAGTTGACGCAGCTGGAGCAGGCCAAGAAGCTGCAGCTGTTGCTCCACGACTCAGTGACCACCGAGGACATTGCCCACGTCATCCTGAAGATGACGGGGATCCCCGTGCTGAACCTCATGAAGGGGGAGAAGGACCGGTTGTTGGACATGGAGACGCTTCTCCAGCAGAAGGTGGTGGGCCAGGACGAGGCCATCCACGCGGTGGCGGACGCAGTGCGGCTCCACCGTGCCGGGTTGACCCTGGACAAGCGGCCCATTGCCCTGTTCATGTTCCTTGGCCCCACGGGTACCGGTAAGACCGAGCTCACCAAGCTGCTTGCCGAGTTTTTGTTCAACGACCAGAACTCGGTGGTGCGGTTTGACATGTCTGAGTTCCAGGAGAAGCACGCGGTGCTGCGGCTCATTGGCTCTCCGCCTGGTTACGTCGGTTACGACGAGAGCGGTGAGCTCACCGAGGCTGTGCGCCGCAAGCCGTACTCTGTGGTGTTGTTTGACGAGTTTGAGAAGGCCCACAAGGACATCTCCAAGTTGTTGTTGCAGGTGCTTGACGAGGGCCTGCTCACGGACTCCCACGGGCGCAAGGTGGACTTCCGCAACACCATCATTGTCATGACGCTGAACATTGGCCAAGAGGTATTGTTGGCGGACAAGGAGGCCACCGAAGACGGCAAGATCAAGCAGGAGGTCAAGGACCACGTCACCGAGGTGTTGCGTCACACCTACCCGCCGGAGTTCTTGAACCGGTTGGACGACGTGTTGATCTTCAACCGGTTGCTGAAGACGTCGTTGCGCAGCATTCTCGACATTCGTCTCCGCGAGATCCAGGACCGGCTTACCGACCGTCGGATCACGCTAGACGTGTCTGACGACGCCAAGCTGAAGCTCTGTGACCTTGGCTACGACCCTGTCTACGGGGCGCGGCCGTTGAACCGCACTATCCAGAAGGTGATTTTGAACCCGATGGCGATGATGATGATCAAGGGCCAGATCCGCGACACCGACCGGGTGCGGGTCACGCTTGAGAACGGTGAGGTGGCGGTGCAGCCCAACCACGAAGGCACCGAGTGATGTACATAGACCGATAGATGTTTAATATTATGAGAAACGAATAGAAGGAAATCGAAGCGAGTGGAAGGAATTGGAAGGGTGGAGATGAATGGTGTTGTTTGTAATTGGGATGAATGGTAGGGGTGTTTGCAACTCAACGGGGGCTTGGGTGTTATTGGATATGGGTTCTGGGTGTAACCCGACTTAAAATAGGACACGGCTGAGCATTTTGCAACCACGTGTATGCAGGTCTCGTTGGTGGCGTAAACATGGTCCCAACGTATTGACTTAGGAGGTACTATGGAGTCAATCAAGGAAGCCTTTGGTGCTATGTGGCTTGGTATGAGTAGAATATTGTTGTTTCCACGGTATTTGGCCGGTTGCAGTGCAAGAATCAACACGAATATTCAAATCTCACGGGTCTTCTATTGTAAAACCCACTGGACACACCTAATACTGATTTACCAGCGTCACGCTGTGCTCCGACCGCACTAAACAGTGTCGAATCATGAAAACTCCCGGAAACCGGTTTTTCACATGGTGAATATCAACTGTGGTGTTACTACACCACAACACGGAACACGAATTGCTCGGCACTTCACACCATTTTCAACCCAATGCTCTACTGCTCCCCTTCTACACCACTACCTTCTTCCTCCTTCTCCCCTTCTACGGACTACTCTTACCCTGGAGGCCTCTCGACGCATCAAACCATGTTTGGTTTGACTCCACTAAGCCCGTCTCCACAGCACGCCACTATCACCTGACGCTCACCGCCTACACAGCCCTCTAAATCCCTGGTCCCAGCTCAATTCCTCCGCAACAGCCCCCTCCCCGACCGACCACCTCCATCACGGCCCACTACTGCCCGGAACTTTTCGGGTCACTCTCGCGCTTGCCGCCCGCTGATTGGCTGGCCCTACGGTTTCCCCACAACCGACGGGTGCGCACCTCCCACCTGCAGGGCTATAAAGCCCCAGATCAGGCCGCAACCCGAACTACTTTTGAAAAGTTACTCAATTGAAAAATGCCGAAGTTAGTGTTGGTCCGTCACGGTCAGTCCACCTGGAACGAGAAGAACTTGTTCACCGGCTGGGTCGACGTCCCCTTGTCCGACGACGTTGGTGTGCGTGAGGCCCGCCGTGCTGGTGAGTTGATCAAGGAGGCTGGTCTTGAGTTTGACGTTGTCCACACCTCGCTCTTGACTCGTGCCATCCAGACCGCCAACTTGGCTTTGCACGAGTGCAACCAGCTGTGGGTGCCCGTCAAGCGTTCGTGGAGACTCAACGAGCGTCACTACGGTGACTTGCAGGGCAAGAACAAGGCCGAGGCCCTTGAGAAGTTGGGCCAGGAGAAGTTCATGGAGGCCAGACGTTCTTACAACATCCCCCCCGTGGAGATCTCCCCCGACAACGAGCACACCGGTCTTGACCGTCGTTACTCCCACTTGAACCCCGAGGTGTTGCCCAAGACCGAGTCGTTGCTGATTGTCATTGACCGGTTGTTGCCCTACTGGGACGACGAGATCTCTCTGGACTTGTTGTCTGGTAAGACCGTGATGATTGCCGCCCACGGCAACTCGTTGCGTGGTCTTGTCAAGCACTTGGACGGGATTTCCGACGACGCCATTGCCAACTTGAACATCCCCACCGGTATCCCCTTGGTGTACGAGTTGAAGGACGACTTGACCCCTGCCAAGCCCGCGTACTACTTGGACCCCGAGGCCGCCGAGGCTGGTGCCAAGGCTGTTGCCAACCAGGGTAACAAGAAGTAAGTAGAAATGCACATACTGGAGGCGCACCGAAGCCCCTAAGCTTCGATCCGAGGGTTTACGAAGTTGACAGGTGTCAAGGACGTAGGTTAGTAAACGTGTCACTTGGGGTGTTAACGCGATGAGCATCCCTGGACGTAAGGACTATGGTACCCTTAGTGGTGTGAATCCATTATCTCGGTATGACGTATATCCTTTCTACAGACAAACTTATATATCCTAACAGCAGGTGCTGTCTGTACTCTCCCCTCTACTATGCTATACCCCCATCACGTTGTTCACCTCCAGCTCCACCTTCTTGTGGTCGGCTGGGTTGGCGGCGGCCTCGTAGATGGTGATCACGGGGTCTGCCGTCAAATCGGTGGCCTCCCCACGCAACTCGATGTAGTGCAACCAGCTCTCGTCGGTGTCCTCGTCCCACAGGTCCTCAATGTAAAGTGTCAACTGCTGCAACCCCGTAAACTTGTGTCGCGGTAAAAAGTGCTCTACAAACGTGTCCAGGTTGTCGGAGGCAGGCATGTCGTCCTCGTCGTCGTACATCACCCCGAGCCGCGGCTGCTCCACCACGTACTCGGGCTTTTTCGAAGAGTCAAAGTCAATCAGCTTGTCGTTTTTGTATAGTTTGATGTGACGGGGACAGTGGTCCTGCCCGTTGGAACGGACAATCAACAGGTACAACTTGACCAGCGAGTTCGTGAACGGGATGTTGATGATCAATTGTGCGTCGGCATCGCTCTTGATCACTGGTTTCAACTTGTATTTGTCGTCGGGGGCCCGGAACAACTGGGCCAATTCGTCCTTTGGGTTGGCCAAATTGAGGGCTGTTAACTGGGTGGTGTCGATGCGGTGGTACAAGTTGTGGCTGGGGTTTGTCGGGATCGGCGGCGGAGCATGCTGGTGGTCATGGTGGCACGACATGGTTGGCAGTCACGGAGATCATTTAGGGATATATAGGGGTGTGGCTCGTAACCGCCAGGTGGGGCAATTAGCCGTTGCGTAGGAGACGGGCAGTGAGGGGGTGGGTGTGGATGTGGGATGGGGGGTGGTTAAATAGAGCAGAGGGATGGTTTGCTGTCCTCTTCTGTTCCTGATTATTTTATCGTCCCTTGACAACGTCTAACGGCTGACCGTGTAGTGAAATGAATCACACGTGATGGTGCAGATGAGGGTAATGGTACAGTGGGGAAGCGTTGTGGCTGTAGCGGGGCTGGAAGTTGGTTGCCAGCAGGTGGACTGGTGGTGTGGATTTCAGGTAGGCGTATCTCAATCTGATGGGATCTTGATGGGTTGCATTGTGATTTGCAGCCAAGATCGTGCCCGTTGCTTGGCACGTAGATCCTGCTAGGGTTACAAACGATAGGAGAAGCTGGTGAGGCTGGATCTCGTGTAGGCATCTGTAGAAATAGACAGTACGCGCCTATGATAGTCTTGATAATTCTACAACTTCATAATACCCATCAAACTGCTTCGTACCCTAGCCACACTCTTACGTGTGTACCCCACACTTCTATCGTATCCTCACACTCAGCCGTCCTTACCCAACTCGCCACTCTGCTCTCCACTCAGCTCTCCACTACCCCTCACCATTCCTACACTCTTCATAGTCTATGCTTATCTAACTGTCTATCTACGCCGCCGCGCCCGCCAACGTCGAGTACAAGCACACCACCATCACCGCAAAGCCCCACACCACAAGCGCCATCGACGCCGCGCGGCCCGCCAGCGACTCAAACAACTTCCACCCAAACAACCCGGGCAAAATAAACGAAATCGCCGTCGACCCGGTGGCACCCACCACCGCCAACACCAACGCAAACAGCTTGATCGACACCGCGAGCACGTACGCCACCGCCAAGAGCACCAGGGTGATCACCATGAACACCGGGGTCGGGAACGGCACCACGTGCGCCTTGCGCCCGGCCACAAGCGGCGCCTGCTCGTCCTCGGGGCCCAGCTCGGGCTCGTCGGTGCGGGTGAGCCAGTAGTAGATGTTGTTGACCGAGATCCGCGCCGGGTGGAACATGAGCGGGAACGAGAACGTCACCATGAGCACTATGGCAAACCGCGCCACCGTGGTGGACGCTGCCTGCGGGTACAGCAAAATGATGTTGCCGTCGACCTGGTCGCCAAAGGTGAGGTAGCCCGCGAGCCCCACCGCAATGAAAAGCACCGCCAGGGTGATGGTGGCAAAGTTGATGAGCCACCCAAGCAGCTGCATCAGCTTGTCGCGCGCCTCGTTGATGATGGAGAACATGTTCTGGTGGCCGGTGAACGCAAACACAATGATGGAGAACGTGGTGAACATCCCCGCCACCGTGGGCGGCCACACCGCCACCGCGCCCTCGCGCGGGACGTCCCCCACAAAGTAGTGCCCGAGGATCACCACCACGAGGTAGAACAACGCCACGAGCCCAAGCACCAGGGTGAACTTGAGCGAGTCGAGGTTCTTCAAGAACAGCAACGGCACAATCACCGCCGCGCTGACACAGATCCAGAGCGTGCGGCTGGTGCCCGCCACCACCGTGGGCATGATGTCGCCTATGAGCACGAGGTACAGCAACAGACACCCGAAGCACTGCACGGCGATGGCGATGTCAAACACCACTGAGAGCGCGGGATACGTAATCAGACACACGTTGAAGAAACTGGCGTGGCCCTTGGGCACGTAGCGAGACGCATACGCCTGGATAAAGAGCCCGAACCCGGCGGTGACCGCAGCCACCACCACCCACACACAGCCAAGCACAAGGCCGTCGGTGGCAAACGCAAGCGGCATCGAGAGCATCCCCGCCCCGATAATCGTCTTCACCAACAGAATCAGCAGCGACGTCGTCGAACTCATGGTGTGGCTTGTTTGCAGTGGTCTGCAGGGTGTATGCGGCTCGGCCGTTGGAAACTGTGACCGGGGACCCCCGGCCACGTGACCATGGCGCCACCGAGGCGACGGGGTGATTAAAGCGGGCCCGGATTTTCTCGGCACCCCCACTACTGCTACTGCTCGCGCGTCCCCTTCGCCACCGTTCGTCCGACCCGGGTATCGCCTAGGTATAACCTATATTGGACATTGCGCACCAACGAAAAACAACGCCGGCCGTTACCACAACCATGAGTTCCGATGGCGAGTTTACCAGAACGCAGATCTTTGGCACCGTGTTCGAGATCACCAACCGGTACACGGACTTGAACCCCGTCGGGATGGGTGCTTTCGGGCTTGTGTGCTCTGCCGTCGACAAGTTGACGGGGCAGAACGTCGCCGTCAAAAAGATCATGAAGCCGTTCCTGACAGCGGTGCTTGCCAAGCGCACCTACCGCGAGCTCAAGTTGTTGAAGCACTTGCGCCACGAGAACCTCATCACCCTCGACGACATCTTTTTGTCCCCGCTCGAGGACATTTATTTTGTCACCGAGCTCCAGGGAACCGACTTGCACCGGTTGTTGACGCTGAGGCCGCTCGAGAAGCAGTTTATCCAGTACTTCACCTACCAGATTTTGCGGGGTTTGAAGTACGTGCACTCTGCCGGCGTCATCCACCGCGACTTGAAGCCCAGTAACATTCTTATCAACGAAAACTGCGACCTCAAGATCTGTGACTTTGGGTTGGCGCGGATCCAGGACCCGCAGATGACCGGGTACGTGCTGACACGGTACTACCGCGCGCCCGAGATCATGTTGACGTGGCAGAAATACGACACCGAGGTGGACTTGTGGTCGGTTGGGTGTATTTTGGCGGAGATGATCGAGGGCAAGCCGTTGTTCCCGGGCAAGGACCACGTGCACCAGTTCCTGATCATCACCGAGTTGCTTGGCTCGCCGCCGCCCGACGTCATCGACACCATCTGCTCGGAAAACACCCTTCGGTTTGTGCAGTCGTTGCCCCACCGCGAGCCCATCCCGTTCCTGGAGCGGTTTGCGCTGGCCAACCACGTGGAGCCCGACGCCATCGACTTGTTGGCCAAGATGCTTGTGTTTGACCCCAAGACCCGGATCCTGGCGGCGGAGGCGTTGCAGCACCCGTACATGGAGCCGTACCACGACCCCACCGACGAGCCGATCTGCCAGCTGAAGTTCGACTGGCTGTTCAACGACGCCAACTTGCCGTTGGACACCTGGCGGGTGATGATGTACCTGGAGATCTTGGACTTCCACCAGATCGCGGGCGTCAACGACCACCAGCAGCAGCAGATGCAGGTGCAGATTGACAGCTTGAAGCAGAAGGTGGAGGGGTAAGAAGTGATGTGTGACTGTGCGTGACTGTGTGACTGTGACTGTGACTGTGTGACTGTGACTGTGACCGTGTGACTGTGTGACTGTGACCGTGTGACTGTGTGAGTGGTGAGAGTGGTGAGAGGATGAAGAGAATAGGAAACGATGCGGTGTGTTTCTAGGAGCTGAACTATGGAGATGCCGATTCAAGATCGAGGATGACTCGAGGTAGCCGAGGGCTAGCTCACCCCAAGGGGACAATAATTGCTATAGATAAATGAAAGTGTACAATGAAGAGGTAGTTATGATTTGTGAGGTTGGTGGTATATGAGTGTTGGGCATTGGTTTAAAATTTGTTCGAGTTGGTCTTTGTGATGTATTTCTAGCGTTTTGCATGGTTTAAATCGTATAATTGTCTTGGTTGCAAATCGTTTCATGTATAATTCCCAATCGGATATAAACTCTCGGGTTTCTTCTTAAGTATGCACAATCATGCTGGAGCTCGGAAAGCGTCCAGCCGGGGAAGAGGAAAATACTAGCGTTGATAAACAGGGGGTAGAGCTGGACGGGTGGCCTTGGGAGGTCAGGTTATGGTTGCCTCTGTGCAGTATATCAGGCTCGGCTAAGAGGTTAGCGATAATTAGCCGAGCCCACTGGAACGTGATTCTCGGGGCATTTCATCCGGTTGGCATGGTCAAGTTACCCTGGGTGGTCCTGGACCTTGACTTAATGAACTCTGTTGAACCTGACATGGTTACCTCTTGTATGCAGTATATTAGACAAACCCCGATGATCGGCGGTAGTCGTCTTGTTCATAAAGAAGTGGCCCTTCTTTCCTTGGTCTGGTACTATTCTATCGATCCTATAGCGTATAAGCGATTTGAACCCCAACCCTTAACCTATGCGTTGGCATGTATTGCCAGGCCCACGTGAAGATGTTTCAACACAATCACGTGAAGCGAGGTTGGTAGCTGACAGGACACTGTAAGAGAGTCTAGAGCGGTAATAGAGGAAGAGGGCGATAACAGTGTGTGAAGCTCCCGGTATCTCAATGAACGTGTAATGGTTTGGATTTAGCAAGATTTTCACATCTTTTGTAAAAGTACTACTCAGTTGAGGCCATAACATCAAGAGTCGCTTCAATTTACACCCTCCGGATCAGGCAGTCGTCGAAACAGTCTACCGTTGGCACGAGTATCAACAAATAACCCTCTTCAAAGCTAACAGCTTCGCCACGTTGCTAGCCAAGAAATGATCTCTGTTATCACACGACCACCACCACAATGGGTTGGATCTAGATGCGTTTTGGCAACACTCCCCACGCTTTCCCGTGGTCTTCTCCTCACCAAAGATCACACTAATAGCGTTTCAACCAATATCGTCCTTTCTCAAGCTGCCACCTCCAACAATCAGAAAACATGTACCGTGTCCTAAACCCCATACTCCAAAAAGCGACTGAAAAATACAATCCACCCGAACGACAACACTACCAAACACTCACCGAACCCGTCTAATAGCCTCTCTTCTCCCTCCTTCCCTTCTCCACACGCTTTCTTCTCTCCACCCACCTCCTGCAAATTGAGCCGCACGCGGGTCGACCACCATGTTCAAACGTATCAATGCTCAGGTAGGGATCCTGTTCAAATACACCCAGGAGGAAGAAAAACTACTATGTCGTGTCAAGTTCCACGACTTGACAGGCACAGCACCCCTCCCTACCGCTTCCCAGGCGCCAGAACGGCTGTGGTTCGGCTGGAAACGAGCCCAGCCCGTTGCCAACGGCGATTCCACAAGCTTGATGCTTGCTAGCGCCCAGTTCTTTGGCTACGTGGCAGAGAACACCAAGTTGGACCTCTGGCCCGGTGACGATACCCCCGAAGACCTGGTGGCATTGGTGGAGCTGACCCCGTTCGCTGCCAGCCACCCCCGCAAGGTAATTGCCGGCCGGGTGGGCGGTATCCCGCACTTGGAGAGCTCGGACGAGGTGATCAAGCCCGACGATATGTACTTTGTGGCCGATTTGGTGCTTCCGTTCAATCTGAGGGACCCCCAGGAGCCCCCCGAAAAACACCGTGACACCACCTACAAAGAGCTTTGCGAGGCAGTGCTCCCGTTCCACTACACGCCCCAGGAGTTGTTGTTCACCCAGCGTGAGCTTGGCGACGCGGGCGAGCACTCGGTGACGTTTGACCTCGACAAAATATGGCCCCCGAGCTACACGCCTCCTCGGGGCTGGTGTAGCATCCACTACACGGTGGCTGTGCTGTTTCAGCTGAGCCAGAAACACCAGTACACGTGCTACTTCCCCGTGGAGCTCCGCAATCCGCGGGTGGGTGGCGACCCGCGGTGGCTCCAGCCCATTGGGTTTGCTCCAGCCTACGAATTGAAGGAGCTGGAGACCAAGGAGACCCAGCACTCGCACGAGAAGTTCTTGCTGGACCTTGAGGTGCTCAAAACGAGCGACTACTACACGTTGAACCCGCGGAAAAAGAGCTTTTGCGCTCCTGAGCCAGAGGAAGTGCCTCAGGGATTGGCTCCCCAGCTTCCCGCCCACTTCAAAACGCTGTACCAGCTCCGGGTCAACGCTGAGCCCCTCTGCGAGGTGCAGTTGACCCGGCCCTACTACCACTTGGGGGACGACGTGGGGTTCAAAATCGACATGGACACCGCCAACCTGGTCAAGGTGGTTGGCTACATGGTGTCGCTAGAGTGCCAGGAGCTGTTTGGGCCGCATTTGCATCTGTACCCGGTGCTGAGCACCATCAAGACCAACACCATGGCCATGGCGCTCCTGGGGGGTCTGGGGCTTGTGTCGCACGGGCTGATTAACATCCCGGGATACATCACCCACCAGTTCCAGTCGCAGCTCGTGAACGTCCAGTACTACTTGGTGTTCAAGTTCAACATGGTGGACTTGGTGGAGGAGCCCGACCCGCACGACATCGAGGGCAACGACTTGAAGTTTAGGCTTAAGGTGTGTATTCTTCCTTAGCATTGCATAGACAATAGACAAAAAGAGAATCTGTACGGTGATTGGGTGGATCTACAGATAGAGGCCAAGCGTCTTGTTTATCGTATTTTTTCCACGGGTTTCCATGGGGTGGCTTGTTTCATCATGCACACGACGCGGGCTATCCTCGTCTGCCACGTTCATCATCTTGGTTCACGTCTAAGCGAGTTAGTGCATATAAACTCTTCGCCGGCCCCCGCACACGTCAAGTAGCCAGACCACGCTAATGGGTCTAAACAAAGAGATCGGATGTTCGATCTTTGTGTTGACAGGCCGATCCGCCCGCATCTTCACCCCAAGATGCAATGCAGCCGTGCATAATCGGCCGGATCAGCCATCAGTCCGACCGAAACGCCGCCAAACGCCGGAGAAACACTGGGCGTTTGTCATCTCGTTTGTCATCTCCTGCACACAAGCAGACGTAAACCAGCCGTATATATAGCGATTACCGCCTGTACGTAGTCAACGATGAAAACGGTAGTGGTTCTTGGGAACTCGTTTGCGGGCTATGCTGCTGCCCAGACGGTGCTTGCTGCTAAGGAGCCCGTCAAATTGGTTGTGGTGGCTCCGCTGGAGACTACCTACAACAACACCAGTGCGCCTCGGTTGTTGGTAGAGCCTGAGCTCGGCAGCCAGGCTGTGATTAACGTAAAACAGAGTCTCGAGAAGCAGAAGGGGGCCCACCAGTACGAGTACGTCACTGGGAAGGCCGAAAAAGTAGACACCGCTGCGAACAAGGTGTTTGTGGCTGGCTCAAACGATCCCATTGCTTACGATTTCTTGGTGGTCGCCACCGGCCACCGCAATTCTGTGCCGGGATTGACTCTGGCCAACGAAGGCGCTGAGAGCGCAGTCAAGGCGATCAAAGACCTCCACGATGAGGTGGTTGCTGGCACCACTGTGTGTGTGATTGGTGGTGGTCCCACGGGCGTGGAGATTGCCGCCGAGGTGGCCCAGAAGTACCCCACGAAGAAGGTGACGTTGGTTACCGGCACTGATCTCCCGTTGGCCATGCTCGCCAAGAAGGTGTCCAAGTCGGCTAACTCGAAGTTGGAGTCGCTTGGCGTGGAGGTGGTCAACGGTGCCTTGGCCAAGACCAGCGGGAACACCGTGACCTGGAACGACAAGGACCACCAGTTTGACGTGGTGATCCCGACGTGGCAATACACCCCGAACTCCGAGTTCTTCCCCGACCAGTACAAGGACAACCAGGGATACATTGTCACTGACGCCAACTTTGTCGTGGAGGGGCTCGACAATGTGTTTGCCTTTGGTGATGTGCTGCTGGCGACGCTCAAGCTGGCTGCGGACGTGCGCTACTTCCAGCACCCGACCCTTCTGGCCGCTTTGAACCACAAGTTGAGCAACAGTGGTAAGCTCAAGCCCTACTCGCAGGGTCTGCCGTTTATGGCGGTGCCCATTGGCCTGTGCGGTGGTGTTGGCTCGGCGTTTGGGTGGTCTATCCCGAGTTTGGTGGTGTGGTTCTTTAAGCTGAAGGACTACATGATCCCCGCCATGCGGAAGAGTTTCTCGGGATAAGCGGAGATCACGCTCTTTACGATATAGATGCAGATGTATAATATTGTCGGAATGATCGTCGTAGATATCAGATGCAACCACGCGGCCACAAAACAGCAGGGTTAACACTGAAAGCAGTCCCTAGTCAAGTATTTAGTATTGCTGCTGCTCCCAGCTCGTTAGAGTCGTAATCGGGTCCGGGATGAGCGTATTCGTTGTGAATTGGAAACGGAATTCAAAGAATCATCTTTGCACTCGTAGTTAATGCAGTCTATACGTAACCACTCATTCAATTGCATCACAACATCTTAAAACAATAAGTACAAGTCGGTTGCGTACCCTCAGTAACCAAAAGGCCCCTTGTCCCTGTCTTCGCTGAGCTCTAGTTTGGTTTTATCTGCAATCGTTCTTTGGCATTAGACTTTCGGTTCTTTGGCTCGTTTTGCAGCCACCACCCACACCTGCACAAAATGCCACAGGACCAATACCCACCCCAAACCCCTAGGCACTCCCATACATGCTGTCACTAAATACTACCCAACACGTTTATCACCCACACCACTGCAGCATGTCCGATCGCGTGGCTGAGCAGGTGGCAAGACCTCCTTCCCATAACCACTGGTCGCATGGAGTTGCTAGATACAAGCCAACTCGTTGTCAATCATACGACCGCAAAACAAAAAGTTCTATCTATCTACTCTAGCCCACCGCACACCTTTTACACACCACCAGCATGCCGCATTCCACTGCAACCTAGCGCTACCGTCCCCATGTTGCGTTCCCCGCGATGTGTCATCGACGCATATATGCACCTTTAATCCCGGTAGGCATTGCCCCGTCAGACACCACATACCGTAAAAAACCCTTTTAAAAACAGCTCAATTGCGTTCTCCACCCTACTACACACCTCTAGACCCACCCAACAACACCGTGTCTCCGCAATATCCCACCGCACACAACCTCTTCAAAACACTTATCCGCACTTTTTTGCCGCAACAAACCACCACCATGTCCGAGCTTCCACAGGACCCCGAGCCCAACCATGTGTACGTGGGCGATCTCGACGAAGACGACGTTGATTTCCTGCTGGCACACTACTCCCACGCCGAGGAGAACGTGATGAAGGAGCACGAGCTCAAGCTCAAGGCGATGGAGCTGCTCTCGATGGACGACTCTCCGAAGAAGCGTCTGGTGCGCAGACGCCAGCTGTTCATTGATCTCCCCGACCTGAACTTGCCGCTGCGGTTGCGTTACCACGCTGGTCCCGCCCAGCAGCCCCTGGGGCACGTCAACGCCCTCCCCGAGGACTACCCGCTGGAGGAGCTCATTGCGCTCTTCGCCAACGTGCTGCGGTGTCTTGAGATGCGCCACCGGTACTTGAAGCTCCTGAACCAGTTCGACGAGATGCGCAACCCCAAGAACCGGGACGGGTGGAAGATCTACCCGCCTCCTCCTCCTCCCAACTACAAGTTCAAACAGCCCAACATCGAGGAGAAGAAGCAGTGGAAGCAGCAGCGGCACGTGTTTGAGATGAGCCAGTGCCACATCCCCGAGAAGGACCGCCGGTTTGCCTACGGAACCAACCCCGAGGGCGTCTACGAGGTGTACGACGATGGCAAGCTCATGGCAGACCCCCCGAGCCTCAACGACTTCTACCGCGACCTCAACTTCATCCTGAAGATGCTGTCGGACGGCCCGCTGAAGCTGTTTGCATTCAAGCGCATGGAGTACCTCGAGGCGCGGTGGAACCTCTACTACTTGCTCAACGAGTTCGAGGAGGTCAAGCAGCTGAAAAAGAACCCCCACCGCGACTTCTACAACGTGCGTAAGGTCGACACCCACATCCACCACCTGGCGTGCATGAACCAGAAGCACTTGTTGCGGTTCATCAAGTACAAGCTCAAGACGTCGCCCGACGAGCAGGTGATCCGCAGAGACGGCAAGGTGCTCACGTTGGCCCAGGTGTTTGCCCTGTTGAACTTGACCGCGTACGACCTCCTGATCGACACCTTGGACATGCACGCCCACACCGACACCTTCCACCGGTTCGACAAGTTCAATCTCAAGTACAACCCCATCGGCGAGCTGAGACTCCGGGAAATCTTTCTCAAGACGGACAACTTCATCCAGGGCCGGTACTTGGCCGAGCTCACCCACGAGGTGTTTGAGGACCTCGAGAACCTGAAGTACCAGATGAACGAGTTGCGGATCCTGATCTACGGGCGGCTGATCGACGAGTGGGACAAGTTGGCGGCGTGGGTGGTGGACAACAAGTTGTTCAGCGACAACGTGCGGTGGTTGATCCAGGTGCCGCGGTTGTACGACATCTACAAGAAGAACAGCAACGTGGCCAACTTTGGCGACATCGTCACCAACTTGTTTTTGCCGCTCTTTGAGGTGTCGGTCGACCCCAACTCGCATCCGAAGTTGCACGTGTTTTTGGAGCGGGTGATTGGGTTCGACTCGGTGGACGACGAGCTGAAGCTGGAGATGATCCTGAAGAAGTTCCCCGTGGCCCCCGCGTGGGACCTGGCCTACAACCCGCCGTACTCCTACTACTTGTACTACTTGTTTGCCAACTTGGTGTCTCTCAACCGGTTGCGCGAAAAGCGCCAGTTCAACACGTTTGTGTTGCGTCCGCACTGTGGCGAGGCGGGCGACCCGGAGCACTTGATCTCGGCCTTCTTGACGTCGCACCTGATCTCGCACGGGATCCTCTTGCGGAAGATCCCCTACATGCAATACTTGTACTTCCTTGACCAGATCGGGTTGGCGATGCTGCCGTTGCTGAACAACGCGTTGTTTTTGACCTACGACAAAAACCCGTTCTTCAACTTTTTCAAGAAGGGGTTGAATGTCAGTTTGTCCACCGACGATCCCTTGCAGTTTTCGTACACCAAGGAGCCGCTCATCGAGGAGTACTCGGTGGCGGCGCAGATCTACAAGCTTTCGGGTGTCGACATGTGCGAGCTCGCACTGAACTCTGTCAAGCAGTCTGGGTGGGAGGCGGAGATCAAGGCGCACTGGTTGGGCCCGCACTTTGACCGCGGGGGCGTGGAGGGGAACGACATCGAGAAGACGAACATTCCGGATATTCGGGTGTGCTACCGCGAGGAGACGTTGAAGAACGAGTTGGACTTGGTCAAGTACTACTCGCAGTTGAAAAATGTATAGAAATAGATAGAGGATTGAAGGTTGGTTAGGGGTGTCCAATATCAAGGACATACCAGGGGACGCATCCAAAGATTCTTCTGAGACTGATTATCAGCGTGCATACGCTGCGTTTGGAAATTATAAATGGCAGAAATCGACACCGCATGCTACAGGTTAGTTTCTCTGCTCTGTCCTTGAAACACAACTCAAAGGGGCTACACTCTCCCTTTAAGCTTTCGATTCACATCCATTCAACCCACTGGTGTCTCCCTGTGAAATTGTCTGCTACTACTGCCTCTTTTCCGACTGACCGTCTGAGTCTGCCCAGTCACACAGCCACGACTCTACCTCGCAACTGGACCTAACTAAACCTTAAACTGCTAAATATAAACACGGAATGTCGCGTAAATCAGGAGACGAGGAGAGAAGAGGCCAACCTGGCCCCAAAACAGGCTAACCAACTTCGAGCCCACGCCCCTAGTTACGTAAACACTACACAACCAATCACCCGACTCGTCCGCACTCACCTCGTCCTCTGGGGCTACCGTTGCCAAGCGACCCCTGCGTTTCATAGCCCCCGTGTCACGTGACCGCGTCGGCCCGGTATGCACTGTAAATAGCCAGCAGTAGCCGCAACCCACCATGACCACCCTGTCCCCGTTTTTACAGCACAACACCCTCGAGGTGAAGCGGCTCAACAAATGGAAGCTCATGTCGCTCGGCGACTCCGTGCACGACTACGAAGTGCGTTCCAATGGCGAGCTAGTGGGCACCATCCGTGAGAAGCCCGGGCCCAAGCTCCACCGCATTTTGCACGACAACGAGCGGTCGTACACGATTGAGGTGTACGACACTGCGAACCAGTTGGTGATGGTGGTGAAAAAAGCCAACGACCGCGTCAGCGTCGAGTTGGCGGGGGAGAACGCGGAAAAAGTGGGGTTCTGTACCAAGGTGTGGCACTTGACCCGCAGGCAGTACAACCTCAGTCGCGAGCACGAGGCGGCGCCGTTTGCGTGTATTGACGAGAAGAGCCAGCTGGACGTGTTCCAGGTGCAGAGCCAGGGCCAGGTAGTGGCGACGATCACCGCGAAGCCGCCGGGGAGCTGGCGGTCGCTGGAGGTGAACTACCGGGTGGAGTTTGCCGACGCGGACCGCGACGTGCGGGCGTTGGTGTTGGGGTGTCAGATCGCGATTGACTTTGACTACTACACGGGACGGGACTAGATGCGAGCCGGAGGCCGCTATGTGATTAATAAGTAATGGTAATGTTTATGAGTTTGGAAGAAGGTGGAGGTGGGTTGAGACGGGTGTAGACGGGATGAGGGGTGGCGGGTAGTGGGTTACGGGTGTGGGTTACAGGTAGTCGGTTACGGGTTAGAATCTTCTCAGTATGAATCAACTGTAGGGTACTGGGTTGTGGGGTGGCGGGTTATGAGGCAACAGGTTGGTATTATGGGCCGTCGAAGGTAGCATTGGGGACAGGATTGTCTCCAGGAGTAGGACAGGATCGTTCCAGGAGTGATTGTTCCAGGTGTTAGGTTGGTGTAGGAAACGTACTAGTTGCTTGTGACTAGAGTGTGCTGTAGAAATGCTCCTGGGATAGTTTGCTTCCTTTAATTTTAGCCCCATGGAGTACTACCGTTTTCAGCAATGTATGGGCGGTCTTCTGGGTGGAATATCATACCTGGTACGGGCCTGGTACTCTTACACGTGTCAATTGCTACCCGTAGTAGGTGCTTTCTCTATTCCGTACCGGTGCCTGGTTCACGATCATCTGCTTAAACTACGGTCTCTGTATCACCACAATACCTCCATCTGTGCCTCACCACAATGGATCTTGTGTCATAGCATTACAGTCACAAAACCCACCTCACAATCGCCTCCACCCGCTGCTCACCGCCACTTCCCACTCGTACCCTATACGACCGTCACCACCATGAATCTCAGCCCATATGGCCCGCCTTCTTCCACCCTCTCCAATCCACCACGCAATACTCCGCCTAAACTTGCACTCTCCACCCAAACTTGCACTTCTCTTCCCTTCTCCCCTTTCTCCCCTTCTCTCCCTTTTCTCCCTTCTCTTCCCTTCTCTCCTTCCTTCCCATCTCGTTCCGCTTATACTTCCTCTTCCCCACGTCCTATTGTTTACCGTTCCATGCATGTGCTCGGATCAGCCACGTAGACCCACCATCCACCCACGCCCAGCCACCACAAGCAAAACCCACCAGTAGCACCGTATACCCCTCCACAACCCACCCACCACCCCGAATTTCCCCAAATTCCCCGCCTCACCCACCGTTGCCCGGCCACCCACGCTTTCATACGCGTTTTTCAGCAAAAAATGCCAACATGTCCGAGCTCTCACTGGAGATGGCCCAGCTCTCAGTGGGCCGCAAGAAACGCGTGCACCGAGCGTTCAACACCGAGTTGATGGACGCCCGCCCCACCTACCCCGGCGACTCGCTGTTCCAGCCGCCACAGCACGCCCAGCTCCCGGCCCACCTGCCACTCGCCGGCGGGTACGCCCAGCAGGCGATCCCGAGCCCAGGCCCGCAGCAGACGCCGGCCCAGGCGCAGGGCCAGTTTGTGCCCGTCCAGGAGGCCCACCTGGCGCAGCTCTCCGTCCAGGAGTTCCGCCACTTGAACCACCACGAGTACCTCGCCAAGGAGTGGGTCCAGGACGCCCAGGGCAACCACTACGAGGCCCCGAAGCTGTTCTTGACGTTTGCCAACGTGGCCCCGCCCGACCTGACCACCCAGTTCTACGCCGTGGACCAGGGCACCGCGCTGGCCAAGTTCATGCGCCTGACGATGTACTACGTGCCCGAAACCGAGCAGTTGCGGGCAGGCACCAAGCTCCCGCTCGCAGTGACCATCCGCCCGTTTGCCCCGTTGTACGACGGCGAGAGCCCCGTGCCCACCGTGGACATGCGCCGGTTGGACCACCCGCTGGACGACCCGTTGGACAACGGCCCGATTCGGTGCCGCCGGTGCCGGGCCTACGTCAACCCGCTGATGCAGTTCACCGCGCTGGGCCATTTTAGTTGTAACATCTGCCAGTTCCCCAACAACCGCGTGCCCGACGACTACCTGGCGATGCTCGACGTGCACAACCAGCGCATCGACAAGTTTGTGCGGCCCGAGCTCCACCGCGGGGTGTACGACCTCATGGTGCCCGGCGAGTACAACTTTGGCTACAAGCCCGACGTCAAGGACAAGCACGGGGTCCCGGTGGCGGTGCCCGCGCCCGCGCTCCACCACGTGTTCCTCGTGGACGTGTCCGAGCAGGCCCAGAAGCAGCAGATGCCGCTGGTGGTGGGCGACGCCATCCGCGCCGCGCTCTTTGGCGGCGACGAGCCCCGCAAGATGCTGATCATCGCGTTCGACAAGCGGGTGCACGTGTACAACTTGGCGCCCGAGTTGGACGCGTGCGAGGAGGCGGTGGTGGCGGACCTCGCGGACCCGGTGGTGCCGTTCTTCCACGGGTTGTTTGGCGACACCGACGCGCTGCGCATGGCCATCGAGGACCTGTTGCTGGCGATCGAGCACGGCGCGGACCAGGGCCTTCCCGACGCCGAGCCGTGCTTTGGGGCCGCGCTCCGGGTGGCGATGATGGCGCTCGAGCTCGTGGGCGGCGGCAAGATCACCGCGGTGCTTGCTGCGCTCCCGTCGTGGGGCCCGGGCGCGTTGCTGTTCAAGGACAACCGCGCGGTGTCCAAGGCGCTGGCCACCGACACCGAGAAGGCGTTGTACTGTCCCGACCACGAGTACTGGAAGCAGTTGGCCAAGGAGTTCCACCAGAAGATGGTGGGGCTCGACGTGCACGTGGCGCTGCCCACCTCCGTCGACTTGAGCCACGTCGGGTGGTTGGCGGCGTCCACCGGCGGCGTGGTGACCCGGTTCCCCGACTTTGTCTACGAGCGGGACGCCCGGGCGTTCTCGGCCAAGATCGCGGCCCTGGTGCAGCGGGTGCGGGGCCACCAGGGCCAGCTCAAGCTCCGGTGCTCCAACGGGCTCCAGGTGACCCAGTACTATGGTGGTTACGTGCCCGGTGGCGAGAACATCACTGGGGTCAACATCGACCCTGTGGTGCCCACCATCAGCGAGGACTACACCCTCACGTGTCTCTTGGAGTACGACGGCAAGCTCCTGACCAAGTACGACTGCCACTTCCAGGCGGCGCTCCTCTACACCGACCCCCAGGGGGTGCGCAAGGTGCGGGTGATCAACTTGGTGCTTGCGGTGACCGAGCGGCTCGAGGACGCGTTCAACTTTGCCGACGAGAACGCGGTGGTGGCGACGATTGCCCGCGACACCCTCCTGTTTGTTGGCAAGCAGCCGCTCACCGAGCTCCGCGAGCTGGTGAACCAGAAGCTCGTCGAGGTGTTCACGCAGTACCGGGCCATGAGCGAGTTTGGCCACAACCAGAACCGCACGCTCCTGTCGCAGTTGCTCTTTCCCGACAGCCTCAAGCACTTGCCGCAGTTTTTGCTCTCGCTCATCAAGACGCGGGCCATCCGCCAGCTGGCGACGCTCCTGGTGGACGCGCGGTTGCAGGACGTGTACGCCATGCTCACGATGCCGCTCCCGCGGCTCATGTACCACCTCTACCCCGCGCTTGTCGAGGTGCACCTGATGGCGGACGACGACGGCGAGCGCGACGGCGAGTTTGTGCGGTTGCCCAAGTTCACCGACTTGAGCGTGGCCCACATGCAAGCCGGGGTGTATCTCATGTGCGACGGCGACCGGGTGCGGGTGTGGGTTGATCCCAACACCAACCCGATGCTTGTGCAGGACTTGTTTGGCGTGGGGTCGGTGGCGGAGATCGACGCGTTGGCGGACGAGCTTCCCGAGCTCGACAACGACATTTCGCGCCAGGTCCGCACGGTTATCGAGTACTTCAACCTGGTGGTGGGCAACGACACCGGGGCCGCGGGGATCCAGATCGTGCGGCCCGGGTACGACCAGGCGGGCGAGTTGGCGTTCAAGGAGCGGTTGGTCGAGGATGCGTTGCACGGGGCCGTGGCCACCGCGGCCGGTCCCTCGTACCCGGAGTACTTGGCGTCGTTGCACAAGGCGATCCGCGACCGCTTGGACAATGACAAGCTGTCGAACAAAGTGCGGCAGAGCGTACACTTCAATGACCATAACCACGAGACGCTCGCCCAACGCATGATTCACTTTTAGCATAGCGTGTAATATAGAAGAAAAGTTTTTGATTTGCTGCAGACTTCCGCATTGGGACGTGCATAAACAGCTGACGGTGGTAGAAGGACTGACAGTTGATAAAAATAGAGCTCGAGTGGGGCTAGCTTAGGCGAGTGGAAAATTGTGGCTTTGAATTTTTCCTAGTTATAGGAGTCAGCGAGTGTATTTTGTGGGGTTCAAATGGTTTGTTCTGCTGATTATTCCAAATGCTAGAGGATTTTATGTCTTTATTCTTTATCCAGGTGGGCTTGGAATTGAAGGTGCTAAATTGAAGTTGCTAATACCCGAAACGTTGGAATTTTTCCCAGGGTTTGGCTCGCTTCACCACTAGCTGCTGTTAACGTTGGTGATATTCCTGCGTCTACGCCATGCATTCCCTAGGCCATACTCTGTTGAATCTATGAAAACAGTAGAGTTTCCATTGTGTATGCTATAAATATGTGCTAGGTGGTACACCCTTGACTGGTCACCGTCACTGTAGAAAAGCTAAAATAATTCCGCTGTGACATCCATGGTCGTGTCAGTGTTGGCGTTAGTAATGCTGATGGGTATGACCCATGAGTGTACGCATTTCACACCACGGTGAAGCTCGCTCAAATTCGTCGTAGCTCATGATCAATCAACGATAATGAATAGCCACAAGCACTTCAAAATGGCCTATGATCAGCAACAAGCACTTCAGAAATGACCTTGCATTTCGTATTCAACGACGACGAAATTTCCTCCCGAATTCCTTGAAACCAATGCTATCCCTTCCGTCCTAATTTATCGCGGCTAATACCTTTGCTGCGTCGTCCAAAATCTCCTTCGAGTCGCCAGACCACGCGTGGCTGCGCAACACACGGAGAAGCTGCGACCCCCACTTCTTGCCCAGGTTTCCCGCGGCATACGCCAAGTTCAGCACAATGTATGCAACCCGCACCACGAGCTCGTCCTCGGCAGCCTCGGTGGTCAAAATGTCCGCGATGATGTCCGTCAACTGCGCGGCCAACGGGTGGGCCAAGATCGCGTCACAGATCATCGCGAACGACGACGTGGCATTCGCTAAGATCCCCGCAATCACCGTCTGGAGTTTCGGGTCCGTCAGATGGAGCATCTTCACCATGATCTCGAACCGGGTGTTGTTCTCACGCTCGGCTGTGTTGAAGAACTTGGCCAAGACAAGCGGCTCGCCCATGAGGTTCAGCAAGAGTTCCCAAGCACCCCGCTGGACGGCAGGCCGGTCCAGGTCGATGATGAACGAGGTGAGCTCGGGCTCGAAGCAGCGCGCGACGATCTGCGACTTGAGCGTCTTGTCGTCGGCCAGCGCCAAGTTGGTGAGCGCCAAGAGCCCCATGTACGTCTCGGCATCGGAGCCCTTGAGAAGCTCTACGAGGTACGGAACGCACGACACCGCCAGGTGCGCCTTGAACGCAAGCAGCGGGTTCACCGAGTACGCCATTTTCGCAAGCGCCCGCGTGGCCTCGCTGCGCACAGCGCCGTCCTGGCACTTGATGAGGTAGTTCAACACGATGTTGAGGGCCCCCTGCTGCACCATGAGCCCGCGAATCTCCCTCCCCGCGTCCGCCGTGGTGGCCAAGTGGTCGATGACAACGATCACCTGGTCGATGACGGCCTGGGAGTCGATCACCTTCGAGATCCGGCTCACCACCTTGTGCTCGGCCACCAAGTGGCGGTTGAACGGGTCCACCGCCTCCTGCGGGTCCGGGGTCTTGTCGCGGTTGGGCTGGGTCACCAGCTTCATGGTGTTGGCCTGGGCACCCGTGATGTTGGCCAAAATCACCATGGTCCCGTAGGGCACCTTGAGGGTGTTGCCGAGGATCTTTTCGATCACCTCGTCGTCGCTGCGCACCCGCTGCTTCACCTTGGTGTTGAGGGTCAAGTACGCGAGCCCCTCCACCGCGTCCTCGTTGTCCACGTGGGCCATGAGCTCCAGCGCGAGTTTTTCGATGGGCACCACCTGCGTCTTCAAAAAGTTCCACAACTTGACGATGCACACCGTCGCGAGGAGTCGAACTTGCGCGTTGGTGGCCGACGCAGCCGCGGACAACGCAGGCACGTACTCGAGATTGAAGTTGCGGGCGTCGTCGTTGATGCACGACGCCAGCACGAGCCGGAGGGTCAGGGTGATCACGAGCGGGTCGTGGTGGGTCTCGGCGAGGCGCTCGTCCACGTGTCTGCGCGTGTGGCTGGTGTAGATCGGGGTGATGATTTCCGGGGCTATCGGGAACAACAGCGCCATGACGGCGACAAAGTTGAGGTACCCGGCGGTGGGGAGCGGGTCCTGGTCGTAGAGCAACTCGAGGTAGTCCGTGAGCACGGTGTGCGTGGACTCGGGCGCCACTTTGAGGCACCGGACCACCACCAACACCACTTTGGGGGAGCATTCGTCGCTGATCTTGGGGTACAACGGGTTGATCAACGGAAGCAACTGGTGGAGGTGGTTGGCGTTGAGCGGGGCCAGTGGAAGCATCGCCAACTGCGCGTAGAGCCCGGCCACAAACGCGAAATGGGGTGCCTGGTCGTCGGAGATCGTCTTGGTGCTCCGTTTGAGCTGGTCCTTGAGCGAGACGAGCACGTTGTCGATCACCTCGGGGTTGGCGCCCGAGAGACACTCGACAATGGCCTTGTACTCGCCCAGCTCTTCGTGGGGAGCGATCACCGCCCAGGGGTCGTCATTGAGAAAGTCGTCTACCGTGGGCATGCGCGCTGACGGTGGAAAAAGGTGGTTTTATGAGTAGAGTGGAAGGAGGTAGAATGAGGGAGAACAAGAAGGAAGGGTAAGGGGTGATACGTGGGTGGAAGTTGGGTGGTAATGTGAGTGGTAATGTGGGTGGAAGGTGGGTGGAAGGTGGGTGTTTCAGCGGAGTGGGGCAATGGTGTGGGAAAAAGGCCAAAGGTAGTGAGGTTGGTGGGTGGGTGGTAGAATGTGCGAGAGATCGAGAGTGAAGCGGTGGGAAAGTAATGGCGGTTTGGGACTTTGGTATTGACTGGACCGGTATTGTCAACGTCCGTTATAAATAGTTAGTTGCTTATATTAAAATCTCTCCATCTGCTGATTACAAGACTGCATCATTTGGTGTTTCTAAGGTGAAGCACGAAGCAACACCCTTGGCCTCAGAGAGAGTATTACAAGCCAAATTAATCACTGGTTCACGAGCAGCTCTTATCTGTTTCACCACCTGTTTCACCGCTTTTAAACACCTTTTTGCATGACACATTTTGCCACCATATTCAACCTCTTCCTGTAGCCCAAGTCCCGTGACCACAGTGCCATCGACACGCCACCCATCATCTCTACATAATCCATTCCCCTTCTCCCCTTACTCCCTTCTCTACACTACTTCATATTTTCTGAACTGTTACCACCACCGACATACATCCACCCGTGCAGCAAATTTTCACCATGGACACTGCCCTGGTGCTAGACAAGTACACCCAGGACCTCCTGAACCTACCACTGGAGGTCCGCTTCCTCCTCGAGGAGCTTCGCAACAAGGACACCCAGCTCCAGGAGGTGCGCAAGCGCTGGCAGCTGCGCGACGCCCAGCTCCACAAGGCCATCAAACAAGGGCTGACCCTACAAAAACACCCCAAAGAAGCCCAGATCAACCAGAAAATCGACGAGGACCAGAAAACCGTCAACAAGCTCCAGCAAGAGAAAGTGTTGCTTGCCAACCTGGCGCTCTTCTTGGTGTCCAAACACTTGTTTGCCTTTGAGGCCGACATCGCCAAGCTCGAGGCCGACGATCTTTTGCCACCGGAGCTGGCGGTGTTTGTCGACGAGTACAAGTCCGAATACGGGGTGTCCGACTCAGGACTCTCGGGGCTGGCTACCCCGCGAACAAATACCCCCGTCAACCCTACTGATCCCGTGCGCCGCAGCCTAAAGCGGAAAATGGGCCGCACCATGGGGTCTAGACTCAAGCGCCGGCTCCATTTAGACGACGACGACGACGATGACCTCCTGCGGTTTTCTGCGGGGCTGTTTGCACTCACCAAGGACGAGTTTGACCATCCCCACTCGGGCCCGGGGGATGACGCGGACAACAACTTGTACTGTTTCTGCCAGCGGGTGCTGTTTGGCGAGATGATTGGCTGCGACAACGACGACTGTAAATACGAGTGGTTCCACTGGAGCTGTGTGGGCATCACGAGTCCGCCCAAGGACGACGAGGTGTGGTACTGCCCTGACTGTTCGCCCAAGATGGAGAAGCGCAAGAAGAAACGGAAGGTAGTTTAATGATTAATGGTAACGATTGGAGCGTGTAGCTGCGAATGGTGGGTTGTGAAGGGTGTGTCGAAGGGTTGTTGTGAAGAGTGCTGTGAAAAGACATATTTATGAGCTTAAGACGATAAGGCGTTATCGAAGTTGCTCCGGATGATTGGCTATTCCTTCAACTTTGATGATTGTGATGAAAGCACTTTGAAGAGATCAATGTGACAAGAACGTGATGAGAGTGGTGTGTTCTCTCCGCCTTTTGAGAGTATGTGTGGCGATTGTGGACGCCCGATTAGGAAGGTGGCAACAAGGGTCAAAATACCAAAACACTTGCGTCAGGTGACACAGACGAGCAAGTCTCCTTTAGGTAGCTACAGACTATGCATCAGGTGATGCATCGGATATAAAAGGGCAGTGGCAAACATGGGTAATTATGGGTATTATTCTGTTCTTTTATGGGGCGCTTATCAAGCCCGCGTTCAAACTGGTGTTCTGGGTCGTGGTAGCCTACCCTCTTGCCATCATCTCGTCCACTTTGTGGTCAAGATGGTTGAACACTCCACAGTTGGCGCTCCTTCTGCCGCGCATGTTCGGGCTCACCCCTGGCGGGATGTTTCCAAATGGTGATAGCGCAGACTTCCTACTGCGCTTCAACCTGTTCCTCCACGACCAGCTCGCTCGGGAAAGGCGTCTTAAAAAGTAGCATTGGGATTAGTGAATATAGATTGCAAGCTATAGGTTTTCTTTATGTGGAAACACAATTGAGCGTAGAGTGGGCGAGTAGGAAAAGCACATACATTACCCACTGCGTCATTAGATTGCCCAGCTTTTATATCTCCTTAATTGCACATCGATATTCGTCAAAACTATATTCCCTTCGACTTCAGCGCGATACTCCATGGGTATTTTCCTGTTTGTTTTCAACGTCCTCTTCAAGCCGATCTTCAAGGTGACGGTTGTAACAATGATTGGATTCCCCGTTGCAATCGTCTGGTCTGTTCTTTGGGCGTTGTGGTCAAACCTTCCTTCGTTGACTTTCGACCTGCCTCAGCGAGCTTACATTCCTCTCGGTTTATTCCCACACTTGACACGATTGGACCTTTGGCAACAGTACCACCAACAGATTTAATCCAGATATAATCCAAGAGGTGTATTTAGTAACCATAGTGGCCAGTTCAATGTATATCTAATTGTTTCAGGTCAGTGAGACCAGCTAGTAAGCATAATAAACATGTATTTGCTCGTAAACTAAACCGTGGCATCTGCCACATCCTTGAGGTCCAGAAGGCGGGCACCAAAACCCTCGCAGGTGCTGAAGACCTTTCCGTAGATCACTTGCATGGCGTTACCCGCAGCCGGGGCAGTGCACGCAATGAGCGAGTAGTCCGGGTGCTCTTCGGTCTTGAACAGAAGGTAGTTGTCGTTAATAGACCATTGGCCCTTAGAGCCCTTTTCCTTGCTTGCCTTGATCACCATACGGCCGTCGCCGACCTCGTGGTCTCCGATAAGGTACTTGCCCGAGTTGGTGTCCACCAACTGGCCGTCCGAGTTCAACACAAGCTTGACGGTCTCGCCCTTGCCCAAGAGAATGTTGTCAAACTCATCCACGCCCCAAGTCTGCAAGTGGGTCTTGGTTGAGCCCGAGTGGGTGGTGATGAGGTTGAACGACTGCCCAGCGAGAGCGACGGAGAGAAAAGCGGCTAAAGTAAACTTCATTGAGAGATGATGGCTTGATGAGTTCTACGGTGGGGTGGGGGGGTATTTATAGTTGGTTTTGGCAGCTTCAGCCCCATTGTGACACCTCTGGTAATCTTGCGTGGCAACTGAATGTCATTCGATAAATGTTGAGTGTCGTATCTCCTCTTGAATCAGAACTGTTGAGCCCCAAGAGCACTGGTTAGGTGTAGGTGTGGAGGATGGAGGATAGAGGATGGCGGAAGTCGAACACTGGCCCTAACAGCTTCTACATCGCATTAGCATCTCTTCCTGACCGCTAGCTGCTATCTTTGGAATAAGGTTCAGACTGCATCGATACCCGTTCTTGGATCTGGTCATGACAGGAAAAACCAGCGCAAAACTCGACGATGTGACTCAGTAGCGAGAGCTATTGCTGGTGGTGGACTATATGGCTTCTATTATCGTGCCAGGTAGTGGGTCTTGTCTTTCTGTATCCATCGTCTCCTCAAACAACCATTGGTTCCCCACAAGGTATCTCGTATTCTACGTCATCTTACCGTAAATTTCGTCTGCTAATGTTTAGAAAAACTGAAAAAGCCAGTGCCAGACTTACTCTAGGCCAGACCCTAAGCGCCTACCCTCTTGTCTCTCTCTCACTTCCCCGCACTCACCTCTGTCTCGTCTAGGTGTACCTGCGTCGGTGACCACATTCCCGTTGAAAACGGCGAACAACCACACGCTATTTATAGAACTTGTGTGCCACTGCCCCTTTCGCAATGCCCCTTGAACCCTATGGGTCTCCAAACCTTAATCAGTGTTATCAAAATGAACTCTACCCTGGAATCCCCACTATCACCCCAAAATATGAAACAACAAAATCTACACATCACCATATTCTCAGATCAAACTAACATCCAACGACACCATCTCTCTTTCACTGTCCTCTCCCTTTCCTTCCACTGTCCTCCCCATTTCTCCACTGTTATCACATCCACCATCCCCACCATCTCAACGATCGCGACGCGAATATTTCACCATGTTCCGACGGTCGATCGCCAGACCGGTGTCTGTGCTCACACGCCGGTTTGTCCACTACACGCGTGACTGGGAGCTGCTTGCTGCCCAGGTGGCCAAGCCCCCCACCGACGGTTTCAACGAGTTTGCCGTCACCGCATTCAAACAGGCCCAGACCATCCAATCCCATCACACCGCTGCCAACGACGCCGAGTTCTCGGCCGACAAAAACCAGCAGTTCTGCGGGGTGTTGGACACGATGTTTGCCGCGGGCCAGCTCCAGGAGCCGCTTCTCCGCGAGCTCCTCTTGCTCTATCCGCTGACCCCCGTGGCCCTCCACTTGATCCGGACGTTCTACCACCAAAACCCCCAGGGGGTGATCCCCCGGGACACTGCGCTCATCGCGTTGCGTACGGCTCTCTGGAACGGAGACATCAAGAACGCGCTCACCGTGTCCGACATCACCGTGGGCCACCCGTCGTATATTGCTGCCAAGAACGCTGAGCTCAAGAAAGGGTTCACCAAGTTGGTGGCCACGCTGGTGGGGATCACGCTCTTCTCCAAGTACGGGGTGGACATGGTGATTGACGCTGGGCTCTTGCTGGACTCGTGGCGCCACTTGAGTGCGCTCAACCTGGTGATTCTCACTTACTTCCTCAACTCGTCGTTCTTCATCACCGTGGTCAAGTTGGGTCGCCAGCTCGTGACCGCGGGTGGAGACTACCTCACGTGGCAGAAGGGTACCTTCTACACCACCTGGTTCAAGCATGCCGACGAGATGATGTTCTGTGCCAAGATCGTCGATGCTGACCGCGACTTGAACCAGGGCGAGAACAACCCCGAGCTCATGGCGGAGTTGTGTCGGACCAACGACGACATCTTCTCCCACCCGCACACCTTGACTCCCGGGTACGCCCGTGACGGGTCCAAGATCCGGCTGATGGCGGCCAAGGACAACTTGGGCGACTTGATGATGCAGGCGTACTGGATGTCTGGGGGCGATGGTTTTGAGTGGGTGGAGCCCGACCAGGACCCCGCCGAGTTGATGTGGCAGCGCCACTTGGCTCTGTTCAACAAGGAGCAGATCAAGGCTGGCGATGACGTGAAGCAGTTGTTTGGCGAGGTCCCCGAGGGGAACTAATGTACATAGTAATAGACGGTTTGGAAGGGCATGAGACGAGAGAGGCGGTGTTAGTACCATGATGAGAATGAAGTAGGTTATTGGGCTATTGTCTAGTTTCTACGGTGACGTTGGGTTTGCGAGGTCAGAGTTCCGAGGTCAGAGATCCGAGGTCAGAGTGAGCTCGCGTAGGTCACAATCAGGCCGTGGGACCTGTGACAGTGAATATGGACGACTTGGAGTATGTACAAATTGACTCGTTCTCTGATACGGTTTCAGCCTAATCCATATAACTCTAAAATAACTGCTTTCGCTCTACCTTCTTCGCTCGCTTATTTCGCTCTCTCATTGTTCTGTCTATTATGCTATGCTATGCTCTCTGTCTTGTCCTCGTCATCCTCTTCCGAGATCCAGTTCCACCTCGGCACCAACCGGATGTCGTAGTCGGTCTCCATCTTGAGCTCGTCCCACGGGTTGAAGTTCTGCCACGCCACGTCGAACTCGTCGTCCAGCTCGATGGAAAACGTCCCCAACTGGATGTGCAGCTTGGTGTAGTTCGGGTTGACAAACGGCGACTTGCCCTCGAGGATCAAGTCGATGCGCTCGGCCTTGTTCAACTCGTTGACGTCCTTCAACTCGCCGTCCAAGAGCGCCTTGGTCCGCGCGATGTTGGACTCCCGGAGCTTGGTGTACACCTCCAAGTATTTAGCGTTTTTGTTTAGGGTCGCCAAGATCGGGCTGTTGGCCAACGGCCCCTTGAGTCCCGGATGGCTCCCGTCGTCGATGGCAGCCTCCTGGCGCTTCAACCACGCGTTGACTAGCTCCAGCCACTGCTTAAACGGCATGGGTTGGTACTGTCCATACGCCCCCCACCACCACAGCGGGGTCACCCCGTTTTTGGTCGCGACACGCCGCCAGTGCCTAGCTTCGTCGTACCACGGGTCGTAGGGCAAACAGAGCCGGGCAATCTCGAGCCCGCTTCCGAAAACAAGCACCAGTCCCCCTAGCACGGGGACCGCCAGTTTGAGGGCGGCCAGGGCGGCCGAGCGCCCAAAGTAGCGCGCCTGGCGCACGATCTGGCGCGCCTTGCTAAACAGCCACACCCCAATGAAGAGCTGGACACCAATCGCCGTCCAGAGCGCTGGGCGGTTGTCCAGCGCGGGCACGAGGGGTCCCCACACGAGGCCCACCAGGGGGTTGCGCGGGATGGCAATGGTGATCACGTCCAGACGTGACGAAGACGGGGGTTTCAGCCCAGCAGGCTCGTCGGGTGGAGGAATATAGCCCATGGGGGTTATCGGGATTTGGCACGGTAGATGGTTTGTTCGTGATCCGCGAATAGAAGTTCGCGCGAAGGAAAGAAAAAGGGTAGTATGGTGGGAAAAGGGAGGGGGTTTGTGGTGGTCGTGGGCGTTGAGGGGTGATAAGGGGTTGTTAGGGGTTGTATTTCTAGGTGTTTACGAAGGTGGCTAGGTTTTTGGCCAGGTTTTTGGCAGGTTTTCTATTTCATGGTTGAGTGGGTCCTGTCTGGGGTATGTGTCGGACTTAGTGGAGAATGTTGTGGAAGCATGAGGAAACGAGCGGCGATCGGAAAGATAGGAGAGTTAGACGAGAATGGGGGCTGACGCCATGGTGATGGTTTATTTCAAGAGGTTGTTTACTTATTCATTCTGGTTGACCAATTGAGCGACCCTGTGGTAGTGTGACTCGAAACGGTTAAGCGCAAGACAATTGTCATCATGGAAAGACTCGCTCATTGTTATTTAAGGTACGCCCTGATCAGACAGATATGAAAGGTACACGAGCGGGTACTGAACGGTTACTGAACGGTCGTGAACACCTCAGTCAACCCTGAGCTAAAATGGTACCATTTCGTCGATCTGGTGATTCTACCAAAGCGCGATGGGAAACACAGTAGATCCAGTTAACCATTCAGTAAGCTAAACATTTCACACCAGACACCCTGAATCACCGTTCCCACACTCACCACCGTCACCGTTCCCACTTCTACGCGTACTACTCAATGATCTTATCTATTGTGCAATGATTAATTAGTTCTCGCCGGCAAACAATTCCTCCTTCAAGTCGATGCCCAACTCCTTTCTGATGTCGGTCAACTCCTCGAGGTAGGCGGCGTACTGCTGCTTGTTCTCCACCTTGTGCTGGAGGGCCTCGAACACCCGCACGGCAGTGGGGTAGTCGTTAACACGGCGACAAGCCTGCAAGGCCTTCTCGATCACGGCGGGGGCGGGGACCAAGTCGTAAGAGAAGCAGTTGTTCAAGATGCGCTGCACCTCGAAAAGGTCGTAGGCGTTCTCGAACTCCTGCTCGTATCTGGATGTTAGTATTCGTAAACATGGAATAGTGAGGATGTGGGGAATGTGTCATGATAGACGATCAGGCCATGGCTGACGTCAAGACGAAAATAGACCAATCAGATGAAACAATGGGATTGAAATTTGGGACTGAAAATTGGAGAATAGCAAGTTGTTAGCTTGTGAAAACAATCGATAAAAGATCGATTAACAGTCAAATGACAGTGAAAAATCAAATGGCAGTTAAATCAAACAGACGATAGATGTTTCACAGTCAACAACAACGATAACAAGTAGTCGCAATCATTATCAACCAACAACACTTAATCAAAAGGTCAAGTCATTGGACATTGCCAATCACGAATTCGCAAGGCACTCGAATCCACCTCGATCTGGGTGTTGTTGGTTGCGCATGGTTGCTCGTCATTGCTCTCGTTGCTCTCCACTCTCCTTTGCTTCTCCTCTGGTCTGGTCGCGACAATTCCTCCTCCTCTCCGCAATTTTCACTTACCTGGCGGTGAACTCCTCGAAGGTCTCCTCGTGGTGGCCGGAGTAGAATCTCACGGGGGCGATTCTGGCCACAGAAACGGCACGGGGAGCCACGGTTCTGGGAATGACTCTGGCTCTAAGGCTGGCGCGGATGACGGAGGAAAACATGGGTGTGGTGACTCTCTCGATGATTTTTTTCGCAAGCACCATTGGTCGTTTTGAGCCGGGCTGTGTGCAGGAGGAACGGTTTATGGCACCAGGCCCAGATGACACGATGAAGTGGGGCCACCGGGGTATGGACGTGGGGCGAGTCCCGGGCGTCCGGGCGTTCGGTTACGGTGGGGATCGACCTTGCGGCCGGACTACGCGGGTTTAGTGTCTTGGGTCAACAAGTGACCATGCGTGGTTTTTCAGGGGTTTGAAAAGGATGAATTTCGCTCGCGCTCCGGTAAATCATGCCATAATTGCAGCGCGGGGCGAGGTGGCGTGGTGAGTGGTCAGACAACAATATACGGTGGAGGTGATTGGTTGGGGAAGGGTCTGGTAGGGGTGTGGCGGGTGTGGTGAGGCTACGTGGCGGTTCAATTGGCCGGGAGGGGTGGTGTGACAGGGTGTGGAAGGGGGACGTAGGATAGGGGGAAACGTGGACACGACAGGGGTAGTAAGGGTAGTGGAGTAATTTGGGGAAGTGGAGTGTACGAATATGGGACAGAGAGAAGAGGGGTAAGTGGTTGTAGACAAGGTCGTGGTTGTAGACAAGAGGCCCAAGATAGACCCCGGTCTAGATCACGCTAATGTGATATGATGACCCACGTCTCCCTTCGTCCATCATAATTGATTGACCATCACTTGAAATAACCACTATCCTTGTTCTATCGTCATATTACTGTCGGCTATCTATTTGTGGGGACGGTTGTCCATAACCATTAGTGTCATAAGTAGTCATGCTGGCAGGGGTGTTTATGAGCCAGGGTTGGGCCAATTGGCCTGTTATCGTTGTTTGTTCGTCAACTCTTTTTCCATCTCTTTTTGTCTTTCCGTTTCGGGTGCGAGTTCAAGTTCATTGGTTTCCACACCGGGAGCGACTTGACGTTCACTTTGAGCCGTTTAGAGATCACCGCGTCGCCGTCGGGGAGCTTCACCTTCAACTGCACCCACGGCTTGCTCCCCGTGTAGTTTATCTTGAGCAGGTTGGTGGGTTCGCGGATGAACATGTACCCGTGGGCATTGCGCTTGTAAAACGTCAGACAGTAGTCTTCACGATACAAGTCGCGGTGGGTCAGGGTCATGATCAAGTGTTCGAACCGCGGGAGCGGCATTTGTGGGGCAGTGGCCGGGAGGCGGACCCGGGGCTGGTCGTCGTCCTCGGGGTCGGCGAGGTCGTCCTCGTCCATGGGCTCGGACTCGGGCAGCGGGGTGTCACAGGGGGACGGTGGGGCCACCATGGGGTCGTCGTCCACCATCAGCATGTCGAATTCGATATCAAAATGGTAGTCGTCGCCCTCGGCCCCCGGGTTCCAGATCAGCCCTGTCAGCGACGGTGGCAGCAGGTAATTGTAGGCCATGGGACCAAGTTTGATCTCGGGCAACGAGAGCGGCGGGAGCCCCCGGGGGAAGAAGTGTGACGAGGTCCTCATGCGATGGCTAATTCTCGATCGGGGAATGTGCGACAGTTATATACCATTATGTCCTGTTTATATGCATATAAAAATATCAGGCAGTTACATCGAGACGATGTGGGGAGTCGCAGATAGAGCAAGGCGGGGCCTCGGAGTTTTGGGCTCGCAAAGCCTTGAAGTGGTGGCAGTACGGCTATGGTACTTTACGGTGCTTGATGGTGCCGGGCACACTGGCTCGCGTGCCAGGCTTCGCGTGCACCTCCCTCGCAGGCAGTGAGGTGCCCCTGCACTTTGGCGCACTTGATCGCGCAATAGACGGTCGGCAGACAGCAGATCGGGAGGTTGTGCCACCCCTGATCGCTTATCAGCATATGGGGGTGTCGGGCGAGGGACACGGTGTTTCGACGTCGGGAGGGTGTTAGCGGCGGCCAGGTGGAACAGGGGCGGTCGGGTGGACGTGGCGGAGGTGTAGGTGTGACGGTGCTACTGTGCGACCACCAACGGTTCATTGTCCGCGCTAAGCGAGGGGGGATAATGGCGGAGGCGGTCGGGGTATAGTTACTGTGAGTAGTGCGGTGGGCGGGGAGGCTGGGCTGGCGAGGCTGACGTTAAGCCCAGCCCGACTAGGCTTTGATGTGATGTGACGTGTGCATGAACATGGTGGCCAGTAGCGTTTGAGAATGATCGCCACACATGGTGGGTTGGCTTGGCAGTGCGATATCGTTGAATCTCGTTCTCCGTCTCGGTTAAAGCTCCCAGGGCCCAGGGGTCCCTGACAACCTCTGGTGGTGTTGGCTCTGACAGCAGGTGATCCTGGTCATGTGACTGAGCTTACTCAATTTTTACGAGCCCAACGGCTAAACAGGGTCAATAGGGGGAAGGTGGTGAAAAGGGCACCAAGGGAGGGCCACCCAAACAAAAGCGGTAGCGCAATTACTTCAGCAGAGCTACCAAAATAAAACAACCGTCACCTGGCTCTGCCCTGTGCCCTTGGTAGTTACCACCACAACCTTTCGTTGGGTGCGCACGTGCCGCGCACGTGCCACCACTTGATCACACTTTCTTACGTTGATGATTACTAAGAACAACATGAATACAAGCTACCCCTGGGCTCCGAAACACGGGGCCCCCGACGAGAAATTCGACCCGTCGTTCACCAGCCACACCGGTGACGAGCCCGAGACCGTCGAGCCCGCGCCCAACGTGCCTCCCCGCGGCCCCCCATCCCTCGCGCACCACCACCCGGACCCCGCGGTGCTGGTGTCGCAGGCCCATGCCCAATTGGGAGACCAACAACAGCAGCACTACATGCAGATCCAGGAGGTGAAACCGCCCCACCACATGATGCCGCAACCGCAGCAGGCCCCGCCCCAGGCCCCGCAGATCGAGGAGAGCCAGGGCCGGTACCACCGCCCTGTGCTGACTACAAAGCGCGCGGCTCAAAACCGCAATGCTCAGCGGGCATTCCGCCAGCGGAAGGAAAAACACATCAAGGAGTTGGAGGCCAAGGCGGCTGAGGCCGATCTGTTGCGACAACGGATCGAAGAGCTCCAGGCGGAGAACATCAAGTTGCGAGATTACACGTTGAAATTGCAGTCGCGGGTGATCGAATTGAGTCCTGCGGGCGCGGCCGGGTTGATCCAGTTGGGTGACCCGAGTGCCCCGAGCTTTGTGCAGAAGTAGGCCCTAGACGGGTATTGTATAATGGGTGACGACGTCACGAATGTAACTATAATGTATGCGCGCTGCGCGAGAAGGAAGGTTTTAGCAGAGTTTAGTGGATGTAGGGGGTGTTTGGGGTTGGTCAGGGCGTAGTCTGGGTGGTTTTTGCTGGGGGAACGCGGATTGAGGGTTGTTTTCCTGGTTTTCGCCGTGCTTCTCGTGGTATTGGGTGGTTCTTCGTAGTGGTCTTATCAGTTGATGCTCTGCGGGGTATTTTTCATGCTGTCTTACCTAGCTTCTTAGTCAGCTGCAAGGGCGATGCGATCGGTGGAGGTCTGGACCGTTGTTATATTTGGTAGTGGGGTTGGTGTTTGTGGTGGTTTCAGGTTGGTCTAGTCTTTGGCTGTGTGTAACGTAGCACCGAGGGTGACAAAAGCGGAATTACTTCGAACCGCCGGGGCATTTTGTACGTTATGTCAGTGCTCCGCCGGTGTCCTGACGGGATTCTGTCGCGATTGTGGCTGATCTATTGCTTTTCCCTTGATATTGTGGGTGTCTGTTGATCTCCCCGTTCCTTTTCTATTATCGTTTCGGTCCGGGTTCAATTATTTAGTCTACCAGTGAGTGAGTAGGTAACGTGAGTAGTGAACGCACCGAAACAAACCCGACCCCTACCCAACCCCTACCCGGTTGCGTTACCGAATGTATAATTAGATCTTCTCCACAATCGAACCTTCGTGTGGTACGTTCTGTTTGTTCCCAGCTTATTCTGTCTTGTACCTCATATATTTTAGACACTAATTATTTACCATTATTATTTGTCTCAAACCCGTAACCACCACCGCCACCATTAGCCACCTCAGATCTCTAGTTTCACCCCAGTCTAGACCGACACCCCAAAACTCCATTTTGAGACATAGCTTTTCTCTCGTTTGTGCCGCTGAGCCCGACTTTTCACTCGCCTTCCCCTACGGTGTGATCGTCGCACCACCAACCATCCACCACCAAAAAATACCCACACGAAACCACCCCCACAAAACCACCCCCACAAAACCATCCACTCCACCAAACTCCCACCACCATCCCCACTCGACTCCACCTACAGCGCTACGTCAAATCCCATCCCTTACCACCCACTAACACCCACCACCACCCCTCTTTCTACCACCCACACTAGTCGGTCCGTCACGTGCGACTCACGTGCTTTTTTCACTTTTCTCTGCGAAAAACTGTCTCCATCCATACCCAATGCTTCGTTGTACCAAGAGGTTCTCCCTGGTGTGGAGCGACGTGTCCAAGCGTCCCGCCCTGCTCCGGGTGGCCCTGGATGCCGCCCGTGCCCAGGTGCTCCAGCCCATCCCCCCATTCAAGGGCCCTGCCTCCATCACCACTCAGGGCCAACGCTGGGCGTACCACCAGCCCGAGCAGATCAACGAGACGTTTGACATGGCCTACAAGCTTCTTGAACAGGATGCTGCTGCCAAATACGACGAGATTGCCATGTTGGAGCAGAAGCTCGCCCAGAACCCCGGCCACCTGGGGCTCCAGAAGCGTTTGGACGCTACCCGCACCGCGGCCGAGATCCACAACCCCGAGGTGCTTTACAACACCGCCATGGCCACTCCCGAGCTGGACGACTTGACCCAGCCCGTGTACCGGGCGCTTGCCAAAAAGAAATGGGCGGCGCACGACCGGATGGTGACGATGCAGCGGATCGAGCAGTTGCACATGATCCCCGACACCATGCCCACAGTGGACCCGGTGGCCGATGTGCGGGTCAAGTTTGGCCACAACACCCGTCCCGAGTTCTCGGACTGGGTCGTGCCCGGTACGGTTTTGCCCGGGTTCGCAACCTGCCAGCCGCCCACGGTGCAAGTGCGCCAGTTTGAGCCGGTGGAGGGTCTCTACACGGTGGTGGTGGTCAACCCCGACACCCCCGAGCTTGCCACCAACTCGTTCTCGACCCAGTTGCACTGGGGTATCGCCAACGTCGCTCTTGATAACGGCACGACCATGATCGATGCTGCTTGGCAGCTCCGCGAGGGCGCGGCCAAGACGTTCAAGAAGTGGTCTCCGTTGGTGCCTGAGGTCAACGCGGGTCTCCAGCGTGCGTGCTTGTGGGTGTTCAAGCAGCCTGGTGAGATTTCTCCCTCGGTTTCTGGCGACTCGTTCGACATCCGGGCCTTCGCCGCGCAGCACGGGCTCGAGGCGGTCGGGGGCCACATCTGGCGCCAGCAGTACGACCGGCTGGTGCCCGAGATCCGCCTGCGGTTTGGCTTGGGGGCCGGGCGCGTGTTCCACCGGGTCCGCAAGGCCGACCCTGTGGTGTAAATAGTCATTGTATATAGTAGGAACAAGGTTTGCAAACATATGGTGAGGTGTAGGGGGTGACGGGTTCTAAGGGATTGGGGCTACGTAAAGTCCCGGTGAGTGCTCACAGGACATTGAGAAATCAGCTAAAGTGTCATATTTCTTATGTTTTGGTTGTACTTTTAATACTTTATCAAAGTTTTCATCTCAAAAATTAAGATGTTCATGGGCTTTAGTGTGCCTAGGGTGGTTAACGGTGTTTGTATTGGTTCATGTGGTGTAGCTGAGGTGGTTCAGAGGCTCCGTTTTGATGAGAACTTTTTTGGGCTCAGTTGCTGCGTATGGCCTTATAGTGCGAGAAGTGTTTGCAAGAAGTAGTAAGAAAGTGCTGCTCATGCTTGGTTCAATGTCTTTGTAGAAGCCTCGATCGGTTGATATGTCACGGCACTTTTAGTGGTATCTAGGGTATACTCTAGCGAGCTCTTGGTTGCGTGTGGTGTCTACTCGGTTGCACTACTCAAAAGGGTACCCATACATAGGTCAGAGTCACACTCGCGATATATCTAGTGTTTAGCAACCCAGCTACCACCTACTAGCCCTATACAAGATCTTACGCGGTAATTTGCGGCGAGGCCATTTGACTCGGGCCTTGATCGATCTCTTTGTTCCCCGATCGGACGATTGCTTCAGCCTGACGACAAAATCTCAGCAGGGTGCTGTACGGAAGTCCGAGATGAGATCTGGATCGTGCTTGGTAACGGTGACGACCCCGCATAAATCGTTCGACTACTTGGAAGCCAAGCCGTGATTCACCCCCTCAGTGTCAGCACGGGCTCGCTGCGGATCACGCTTATTTCCCCAAACCGATGTAAACCCGAATTGGCCCGAGCGGGAAATAAACCCCGCTTTTTGACACATTTGACACCGAATAGGCATATGGGCCGAGATGTTCCCTGGCTTTTGACCGAAAAACTCGTATGTCGCAGCATACCCCGCTAGCGACACCAAAGTGGGCCAATGTTATTTTTGGCCATTATTATTCGTCGATCCCGGCCCATCTCACAGGACCATCGGGCTAGCCCTGGCCCATGCATGGCTTGAGTCATCTCGCCACCTTCCCTGTCAGCTTGGCCCCAGATTGTGGGATGCATAAATGTCGGTCTCGTTCCACATCGGGCGTGGATAACCCCGGTGCCCCTGAGTAAGGAGGCCAGGTTCACTTTGGCATTTCTGGGCGGTTCTACGGCGTTTTTCTCCCCGTTGGTGGTCCGCGTCTACCCTCGAGCAACCGAGAATGCTCCAATTTGCCACATATGCTTATTTTTACTAACGGGAATAATTTCCTTCGCTCCGATGCACCAAAGAGCAGCCACCATGGGCGAATTCCCACGACAAGCAACGAACGCCCGCAATCGACATCGCCCGGCTAAAGGTGTCTTTGGAGACTTGGGGAAAATACTGTCGCATTTAGCAGCAGACACTGAGTCTATTGTGTCATCTCGCTTATAGGTGGACACTCGGTCGGATTTCAGTAGATTGGGGCCCGAAAGGCTGCCAAAGACAAATTAGCGTAGAGTAGTGTCTGTGACTGCCTGTTCTACATGAGATGACTGCTAACGGCTTCCACGTGGTAGGCGATGGCCAACGTGGCAAACAATCGATCTTCATCGCTGGTAGTGTATACGAGCTGATGGACGCATGGTGCATCGGACGGGCCCGTTGAGACATAAGCTGACAAGCGACACAGTGGCTAGGGTAGCAACACCGTCTGTGAAGGCGTGGCACGGTTCTGCGCCCCAGCCGTCACCCACGGAGCCGTTGGCTCCGAATTTTTTGGTTCTTCGCCGTACACGACTATTGTCATCTATTGTTCAGAGCACTGGGAGCGAGACAGGTGTTTGAGACACCGCTGAGACAGTAAACAAACAGAAACGGGCAAGTGACGACAGCACCAAATAACAACTCGAATCAAGGGCTACTGTCACCAATTGACCTACGGCTCGTACCGTTGTGCGTTGTTTTTCTCTAACACTTCCTCATTGAGTCAAATTTCCGAATGATAAAGCCATTGGCCAACACCCACACGCCTCAAAAATTATGCATAAGTCCACAAAATATTTCAAAATCGACCCCACCGCTGAATTAGTCGATTGGGCATGAAACATCCCCGCACGTTATCGCCGTAGAGCTCCCCTCCGTCTCCCCCACATGGATATGTTGGGTATTCGCTCTCTGGAAGCGTGGTTGGTGCGCCCCTCACCAGCAGTTTGCCCCCGACATCCCGACATTATGTGGCTCTCTAGCCACCGTTCGCGGTGTCTCCCTGCATTTCTTTGGTGATCGGGCTTGCTGCCGACATTTGGGGGAGCAAAAAAATTTTTTTATTTTCTCGTACTCTGTTAAGCGCAAAAGTGCCTGGCCACACGGTGGCTACGCATAAAAAATAGCCATTCTGGCGAATAAGCTTTCATGCGGCAGCCGTCAGGGAACAGCCGCCAGTGAATACGGAGATAGGCGGGGGGGGCGAAGGCAATTGAGTTTGGTTTGACGCGATGGCAGTGGGGGAAGCGTCAACGTATAAAACCCGATCGGGAATACCGATCGGGAATACCGATTGGGAAATGATAAGCGTTAGCACTGCTACTGGCTGGCCAATGCCGTACCTTGTGGCGGGAATTTTGACGTGTATTTGCGAAAGTGACAGCTGCCGACTCCAGTGGCATATACGATCTACGGGCCCGTTGACCGACAAATGTCGCTGGCCATGACGTCAACAGTGCCAAGGGCCAAACGAGCAGCGGAAATGTAGCACGGCCATGTCGTGGTGTAGACATCATGGCTTTGGCAACGACGATGGCCGGGGCACATGAAGGTAAGCCCCTATGGATTGGGGCTGGTGCATGAAAATAACCTGGGAAAATATGTGGCAAAATAACCGTAGCGACCGCGGCCCAAACAGGTGCGCAATGATGGTTCTGTGGACAATGCCTCCTGGGAATTAAGCTTTGGGGCGAATGGCCTATCAGAGCCTGTGAGTGGCGCAGAGGGGTATACGGGCAGTGCCGTAGGCAGCTGAATGGGGGACCGGTGGGGGAACGGAATGGGGGGAATGGTGGGGGAACGGAATGGGTGGTGCATTGCAATGGGGGACCTGAAATAGGCGTGCCTTCGGGTTATTGGTCTTTTGGGTAAGATAACAACAGGGTGGGCCCAGCTGTCAATACTACATCGTGCAAATTAGACTTGAGACAAATACAACATTAAAGCAAATGTACCATTACGCAAGGATTTCCTGAGAAGGATGCAACCTCAACGAGCGTCAATACCACATGGTGGCCAGAGCCTTGCGTCACCCCGGCTAGCATTGTCGCAGCAAAGCCCCGGCTTCCTCGGCATCGCTTCCACAACCGAACAACGACGTCGTCACGTCAAACCTACATATGCCATCGCGTTCCCTGGCAGCGTGGCGGTGCTCGCAACCGTAAAGTGACAGGTCAGGTCGACATTCCGACATTCGGGCAATTTCCTAAACGGGCGGGGCCCGAGGGCACCACTTGCCTTGCGGGAACCGGGATTTGACGGCCCCTGGGTTCGTTTGCACCTGCTGTGGCTACTCCGGGTTTATTACGCTCCATTATGCTCGATATAGACAGGCTCCCCCACGGATGGCGGGGTCACTGCTGCTATTGTCAAAACCTAAACATTTCGGGTGGATTGGGGGTGATTTTGGAGGGGGCAATTGGGGTGAGAAGAAAAGAGGGGGGATGCCGTGGCTGCCGTGCCAATAGCAGGCGACTGGCCTCCATGCCCGAGGTGCGGGCATGGGCTGAGATGTATGGGGAATGTCGAAGGGCCGCGCCAAGAGCGACATGAGCAAGGATGGTGACGAGATAGGGGTAGCCCGAAGCGCGGAAGGGGTGTGTGAGTGAAACGGCGGTTCTGTTTCGTTTTTTTTTATGGGGTTTGCTCTGTTCCCGTGGTTTGAGAGGTTGGGTTCTGGGTTGAGGCCGGGAAAAAGTCTACTGCCGATCTGATAACCACACAGAGCCCGGTGGTTCATCGGGATGACGCAGAGGATTATCTTATTTTTACGCCTGTGCCGGGATATTTACTTAACTTGACCAAGAGGGTGGTGTGGAATTCCACAAAAAATGGAGAAATGCTGGAAAAGGTGGGTGGACACGAGAGGTGGACGCGAACGGGATTTGTAATTTTCACGTAATTGGAGATACGGGATGTTATTACGGTGGTCTACGGACGTCACGAGGGGTATGGTTTAGTAATACGGTTCGGGCAGCCTAGTGTAAAGTCACCTCATAAGTCCGACATGTCTCACCATCGCCTTTCTTTTGATTCCTGCGAATGACCCGAAGTGGGCAGCAGTCTCGTGCCCTGTCACGTCCTAGTCGTAAGCCATCCGCTGCTTTCTTGTACTTTTCTACTACGTTCATCCCTTGTCGTAGACTCACTACTGTCCACCCCAAAGTGCCCCAACCCACCCCAACTAGTCCTCTAACCCACCTCACCTAATCCTCCCCTCCACTCCCCTCCATTCTCCACCCCATCTCTACCCTTCTTTTCCTCTTCTCTTCCACCTCCTCCCCCTCTCCGTCTACCTCTCCCTCCACCCTCCCCCAACTCTCCCCTCTACCTCTCCTTACCTCACCCTCACCCTCTCTCCTCCATCCCTCCTCCATCCCCCACGCGCACTGAAAAAACCCTCCTCCACCCCACCACCATGGACCGCGAGGCGCTCACCGAAGCCAACCAGCACGGCTGGCTCATTGACGACCCGCCTCTGGGGGCCCGGCTCGACCTGTCCCTCAAAAAGAACACCGCGTTTGCCCGCAAGCTCCGCACGGTGTCCGCAGACACCAAGCCCGCGCTCCTCGCCGAGCTCGCCCAGCTCCTGTTGGTCAAGTACATGGCGGAGGTGGTGCTGGGGGTGGCCGAGGGCATGACCAAGGCGCTCCGGCGCGACGATGTGCTTGCGCACGTCGAGGTGGTGCTGGCGCTCCACCAGCGGTTTGGCCTCCTCCTCACTCCTCTCGTCAACTCCGAGGTGTTGGCGATGGCGCACGACCCCGACGCCGCCCCGAAGCTGGTGGCGGCGGCGGTGGAGATGGTCACGGAGTTCTACCTCGTGGGGCTCTTCCCCACGGTGGGGCACGCCGACCGCGAGCTGGCTCCCGAGGCCTACGCCAAGCGGTGGGCGAAACTCGCCCCCGAGGTGCCGGTGGTGGTGGTGCTCAAGGACGTGTTGCTGCGCCGGGTGGCCCTGGGGGACATGTTGCCCGTGGTGACCCGGTTTGTCAAGCGGTACGGGCCCGAGCAGTTTGAGGTGCTCGGAGGTGCAGCACCGCTCGTGGCCGGGGTGGTGCGGGTGTACTACCAGGCGATGGTGGACCAGTTGGTGGCGGGCCACCGCCAGGTGCGCCAGTTGAAGCGCCGCAACAGCAAGGCGGCGCTCCGGATGGGCACGTACTTGCCCGAGTACGTCGAGGAGCTCGAGCGGGCCGAGGAGCTCCGCGACCGGTTCGGGGCGGCGGTGGAGGTGGTGGCGGAGGTGTTGGGGTACGAGGTGCCTCCTCCGCCCGCGCCCGACGCCGACGAGGGCAGCGGGGCCCAGGTGGAGGTGGTGCGCCACGCCGCCGACGACGACCCCGTGTTTGAGGACGCGGCGCAGCGGGCGTTCTACACGGTGGTGCCTACGCTCGACCAGCTCGAGGCCGAGGCCACCGAGGACATGGACCTCGAGGACGCCGACCTCGACGTGACTACGTTCTTTGCCAAGCTAGAGACCCTTGGCGACGAGGCCACCCTCGCCCAGTTGGCGCGGGTGGTGCACCGCGGGGGCATCGCGGGGAAAAACACCCACGCGCGCATTGCCAAGACGATCTTGGAGACCGGGGGAGGAGGAGGAGGTGCGGCCCCCACCACCGCCACCTACGCGTGGTGGGCGCGGTGGCTTGCGGTTGCGAGCCCGGCGCTCGGCGATGTTCTCTCGCAGGTGGTCAGTGCTCTTGACCGGGGGTTCCGGACGCACATCGCCATGCCCCACGTCTTTTTGTTTATCGAGTTGGCGAAGTTCCACTTGGTGCCCCAGCACGTGCTCTTCCACAAGATCCGCGTGCTCACGCTCCACGTGCACGTGGGCGCCAACCTCGACTTTTTGCTGGTGTTCTACGAGCAGGCGGGCCGGTTCCTCTACCACGACCGCGAGCACCTGGCGCTCATGCGGCAGATGGTGGAGCTTCTCAAGGAGACGCAGAAGAAGCTGGCGCTCTCCGTCAACCAAAAGCTCGCGGCGAAACAGCTCGTGGCGGTGGTGGAGCCCCCGCCCGCGATGAAGGAGTGGCGGCGCCCACCTCCGCAATTGACACCCAAGCAGCGGTTTGTCACGCTATTGTTGGGCCCGCAGTTGCTGGAGCAGACGGTGGCCCAGGTGGTGGCGGTGTTCCGCACCACCACCCTCAGCACCGACCCCGAGGTCCAGAGCACGCTTGTGCGGTGCTTCTCGGAGCCCGAGGCGGTGCGGTACGACCACGTGCCCCAGTTGGCGCGGGTGCTCAAGCAGGTGGCCGTGCGCAACCGCCTGGTGTTGGCGGTGGCCATCGACACCGTGATCGAGCACGTCAAACGGGGCCTCGAGTTGGCGGACTGGCGGATGAGCCGGCTGCGGATGGCCCAGTGCCGCTACTTGGGCGAGTGCTTCACCGCGCAGTTGGTGCCCCTCAAGTGCGTGGTGCTGGTGTGCTACAAGGTGTTGTGCAGTGGGCACCAGGGCAACCAACCGCTTCCTGGGGCGGACTTGGCGGTGGACCCGCGGGACTCGTTCTTGCGGGTCCACTTGGTGGCCAGCGTCGTCCAGGGGATGCTGGCGCCGCCGCTGTTCTGGAAGGGCTCGCAGGCCCAGGCCATGCGCACGCTCTTGACGTTTTTCCAGTACTACATTTTCTGTAAGCCCCCCATGCCCGTGGAGACCCAGTTCATCGTCGACGAGGTGTTCGAGAAGTACGGCGAGGTGGTGCTGGTGCCGCGGTACCCCGGGTTGGCGGAGGCGGTGCGGGCGTTGCTGACGGCGGTGGCCCCTGGTGGCGAGGAGCCCGAAGGCGACGGCGAGGGCGAGGACTGGCAGGCGGAAGACTGGCACCCCGAGGCGGACGAGGCTGAGGACGACGACGACGACGAAGAAGGCGAGGAAGAGGACGCAGGGCTCGACGGGGCCGACCACGACGACGGCCTCGACTCCGGGTCCGAGTCCGACACCTCTGTGTCCGACTCCGGGCTCGAGCTGGACGAGGACGACCCCGAGGCGGTGGCTGCGGCCCAGCGGGCGCTCGAGGACGCTCGCCTCGCCGCCGAGCTCGACCTGGAGATCTCCCGCATCATGAACGAGCAGATGTCGATGCATTTACAGGCCCCCGTGCGGAAAACCAACTTGGCGGTGCCTATGGCGCTGGCGAACGACGGCCAGTTCCGGTTGATGACGAGACAGGGGAAAAAGACCGAGATGCGGGCGGTCAACATGCCGGCAGACCTGAAGTTTGCCCAGGCGGTGCGCAAGAACCAGGAGGACCAGGCCGCGCACCGGAGACGGATCTTGGATCTTGTGGGGAACATGGAGGACTAGAGTGGGTGAGGGATAGCAGGAGGATACATATAGAATGCATGCCTAGATGGTGAAGACAAGCGAGTGGAGAGGGTGAGAAAAGCTTCGATAGTCGTAGAGATGCTGGGAAGTTGTGGTAGGACACGGAAAGGGTGGAAAGAAGTGAATTATGGAGTGTGGGTGATGGATGACCTGTATTCGATTTTTTGGTGGTCCAGGCTGCGCATTTGGATTAATTTCGAGGCCAGCATTCGGATGGTTAGCTTTTTTGGCCAGGTTGCGCATGGATGGGAACTTTTTCGAGACTATTCAGGATTCTGGAGACTGAATAAAGATTCTGGATACGGAATAATTTTTCAATTCTTCTCAAGGGTTCTCTGGACATTGTTGGAAAATCTCTCGCGAAAATTGGGCTTGATGTGGCGAGGGTATTTTATTTTATCGATAAATGCGGTATTTTTCCGGCCTTTGTAAGGACTTGTTCCAGCCAACAAGACCGGGGGTATTATTTCCAAGACAATACCAAGACAATAGAATCATGTGGAATGACAGGCAAGGGGTGAACACCTCGGCGCACACAATTCAGATTGTTACTCACGGAAGGAGCGAACCCTTTCAACAATCGGTCACAATCAGCCTGAACAAAGAACGAACTCAAACCCGCACAATGGAAGTCGTCACTCCCCCGAACGATTGTCTCCAATTTCATCCAATTGTGGCAGTTACATCACCCCTTGGGCCATAAATGTGTGACCGTATGGTTACTACAGAACAATTGGTTTATTCAATAAGCTATTCCTTATAATACAAACTACCCTTCGCATTGTTTGGTAGCATCTCGCAAAATCTATTTGCTATATTTATGCTACTTGGTGTAAACGCACTGATCAGCTGTTACTCATCTCTTTATTCATGTACCAAATGTGTCTGCCTCGTAATGTCTGCGTCAGTCAACTTAACTCGTTTTTCTGATACCCCTGGCAGAAGATACCCATATCACGCGGATACCGATGGTCACTGGTATGTGGAGTAACTTCAGTTTACCGAGCACTCTTTTCTTAGCCGTCTGAGGCCGGATAACCTTTTTTGCGTGTTTAATACGGTTGCTTCGCCCGCCTTCCCGTGGAAACGTCCTCGTTCACCCTCCCACGGGTACCCTGGAACCCCGTAACACTGCGTCCGCCTGACCAGGTCTTGGCCAGTATGCTTGGTTATTATTAGTGCAAGAGCTGGTGCACGAGTGGTGCACGAGCTGGTGCACGTATTGGTGCACGAATAACCTTTATTATTATCTCGAGTCGTATTATCTCGAGTCTTCGTGGTACTCCATTAGGAGAGGGTTCCGGACATGCACTGCTGGTGACGCCTGAGAAGTCGTCTCGGTGTTGTACTGTGCGTCAGAGCTATATTTCTCCGCAATTTCCACCGAAATCCGTAGCGTGGCACCACTTACAGCGAGCCAAGTGTTTCACATTTTAACGGTTAAATGTCTCCTCGGAATCGCTACTCCCATCTAACCACGATCTTTCTCTCTCTCAGCCACCATTTATAATTACCACAAATCCGCCGTGAGCGCAGACTATGTCTCGGATTTGCATCCATGACAAAATAGGAAAATCGCGACTTTATCGAGGATTTCGCGTATGTCGGACATAAGTGTCTCGGTCTTAAGCCTTTCGGATATTGGGTGCAAAAACGAAGGATAAAGCAGGAAAAGGAAAGGGAATGGAAGCTAGTTACGCAAGGGGACGTCTGCCACCTTGTTCGCCTCCGAGAGTAGACATGTAAGCAGGAGTTCCGTGGTCAGTGCTTATGCTAGTGTGATGACTACACATGCCCCCGATACACCAAAGGGTCTGCGACCACGCATCCATGTATTCCACGGGTGCTCTTCTGTCTTCACCTACCGTTCTTCACTGGTTTCTTTCCCACATAGTCCGTAGCCCCCACGATCCACGATCCACACGGGAAGCGCTACACATCACGTCAAAACGTTTTCTACGCTGACGGATTTTTTAAGCTAGATTCATCGCATTGTATTTTGCCTAGCACGTTTGGTACGGAGTTTCTGCAACCTTTCGGATTTTGCAACGGTTACCCAATTGGGCGATTCTTTGTCACAGTTTTGGCCGCCACCTGTGGCAAAGGCGTGTGGCCAGTGGAACAAATCCCAAGATTTGCAGAATCAGCGGCAGATTCAGCGGCCAGCCAAGTGGCTGATGTAATGAAACGCGGACGCTGGCGATGAAATTCGAACTACATGTGGTCCAATGAGTGCATGATTCCCCGAAACAGACAACGACGAGTGGTGCCGGGGCATCGCCTCAGCTTATTCTTTGCTCTGCTACGCCAGATTGATGCTTTCCTGATCTGTTACTGCTTAATTTGCTCATGATCTTTTAGTGCGAAATGACATCATACCATTTGCCACAACGGGTAAGTGGTAAAGGACCTAGTTCTCGAACACAAGCCCCGCTCGACCAACCAAGCATGCCCCAAGCGCATACCACGGTGTCGTCAACGTACCAGGCACGCCTGAAATGTGCCATGCACCCTTAGAACTCGTTCTATATTTAGAGTTTTGTAAGCCTCGACGACATAGGCGCCACCACGGAAATCCGCTGCATCAGCCCCAACGCCTCGAACCTCGCTTGAAGACATTGGCCTTCCGGGTGTGCATGGGACCTGTGCTTGGCGGTTCTACTAGCCCCTTTTGGGCCAAAATCCGGGATGCATTCACCACATGCGACCAGCCAAGGAGCCGGGCCGTACATGGCTTAGCGAGAGCGGTTACGTCAACGGTGGCACAAACAATTTGGTTACGTCAGGGTATTTTTGCGGTGGCTGAGGGGCCCCGCTTACTAAGTTCGCAATATTCTTGAGTTGATTTGCGAGGAGTGCAGTTGGAGTCTAACATCTAATGTTGACAGATATTGACAGTAAGATACGAAAAACGAGAAACGGCATGTTGTGGTTGTTGGCGGGCCATCCTGCGGTGCGGTGGCGTATGCCCAGCACGGCTATTTTGAGACCCACAGGCTTTTTCCGGCGTCTCCGACTTAATGCATACGCATGCAAGTTCCTTGACGTCAACAAGATTCAGCCTACAAGCTGAGCCAGGGTTAAGCCTCCTAACACACTGTGTGGTGAATGGGGTGCAAAAGAAAGCGCGATTTGGTTACCAACGGGCCAGGGTGGCCAATGTCCCGCATGAAAAGCCCCGTTGGTTGATCAGTCTTGTAAGAGGACGCAAGGTGGAAAAGTTTGATGGGTGGACTTAGTTTCTATATTGGGCTCCGCTGTTTGTTTCCTAACAGAGGCGGGAGACTAGCCTTTTGCGGGATATTTTTGTCTTAGAACCTGACGGCGAAGTCGTGTAAACGGGAAGTCCCGTGCCACAGATACACGAGGTTCACCAGCAAAGCAAGAGACCCCTAGGCAGCTACCCGATATGAAGCCCCAACTCGTATCGCCCCCAACTCTTATCGCCCCTCAGGTGGGTAGAACCCCACCATGTGCCAAGACAGCACAAGCCCGCCTACGATTGGTTGCGCTTCCCATGCACGGCGGGTAAAGCGCTTCTAGAATCCTGCGTGGAGTTGTTCGTGAAATATTCCCGATTTGGCAGGAATATCCTCTATGTTACCTGTAAAAAATATCTATATCGTCATCGGGGCGCGTTAAGCTGTGCGTCTAGTTCGAGGGCGACGTGGTAGTCAAGGTGCGCCGAGGCGTCGGTTACGGGTTCCTTGCAACGGGTGCAGTAGCCCTCGTTCACTTTTTCCCGCCAATTGTCGTCGCTGTCGTCCCCGAGGGGGTTTTTGTCTGCCCTGGGGTGGGGGCGGCTCGGGTCGGCTCTACCTGACGATCCGGCCCGGAGCTGGCTGAGGATGTCCGGGCTCGTGTGCTTTTTATGCAGTGCATGTGGCAAATGGTGGCGCATGGCAGGTGGCGTCAGCTCCACTTCCGAAAAGAGCCGTTTGAGGTATTGTTTGTCGGGTTTAGGCACTGCAGTGACACCTGTGGGCCGCATGTGGCGTGATTTTGCCTCGTGGGACCTCGGGTTATGGCCCACATTGGTGGTGTTGGCCTCCTCAAACATCCGGGCCCGGTAGTCGCGGTCGGAGTTAGACGCAGTAGAAAGCCGGTCAAGCATCAGATCCAGGGCAACTTCGACGAAGTTGGACACGGTACACCCCATGCCCATGAGGTCACACGTTTTCACGTAGCGGAATTGACTTAAATCCTTAAAAAGCTCCTTGGTGGGCTTGCCGTGGTTAAGCTTCTCCATGTCGCATACCAGTGCGAATGCGTCGCACATTACCCGGGTTCCAACCGATTCCATCGCACTGCGGAGCCGGTCGAGCGGCACCACGAGGGGCATTTTCGTTTGCCGGGACATCCCCGAGTTGATCAGGTAGAGATTGAGGGTGATGGAGATGGTTTTGGGTCTGTACACCAGCTTGGAGTGCGGGTTCTCGTCGTCGAGCTCGCCGATGCGGTTGATGAGGTCGGCTACAAACACTCGGAGCCAGTCAAAGGCGTCGCCAAGCGTGTTTACAATGGCCTTGGACGCCAAGTTTTTGCGGCTGAGCATCTGTTTGACGGCGGTCTGGGTTTTGATGGGCTGGGTGAGGGTTCCGTGGACCATGTCGTAGACCAGAGCCGCCCGGTCGTCGCTGAGCACGGCCCGTAGGTGGTCGAGATCGTAGTTGGCACGGATGTACCCAATGGGGTCGGATTCGGTCGGTGGGATGGACAACTTGGCTACGGTGTCCTTGCCCTCGATACCGCCCATCCCGGGGATGTCTGTGAGCTTGAAGTTGGCCAAAAACCTCGGGGTGGTGGCCTTGAGCACCACCACCTGGTTGTCTGGCTTGCGGAACCCGCCTGCGAGCTTGGCGAGCACCTTGTTGTGGGCGACCCCTCCCAGGGTGAGGTAGCCTAGCTCCAGCTCGATGAGCTGGCGGAGCCTGAACACCATTTGCGACCCGAGAAGGAGCACGAGCTCGTCCCAGTCGGAGACGGTGTTGTGTTGTAGGGTTTCGCCAATGAACCCACGAGAGAAGGGGTGGGCATCGACAAGGGGTTTGGAGGGGCCACTTGGGTCTGGTTTGGAGTCCAGGTTGGGGCCTTTTGAGTTCTTCGATGGGTTTGTGTGGGCATTCGAAGTGCCACTGTCCTCTCCACCACTCTCACTGGCCTCTCCACCGTTCTCAGTAGCTTCTCCGCCATTATCAGTGTCTCTGTGACCACCACTCGGTTTTCCACCGTTATTCCTGTTTCCAATACCTGTATCGGTGTCTTTTCCGTCTCCAACACTCATATTGGTGTCTTCTCCGTCTCCCGTACCCTTATCGGTGTCTCCTCCACTTCCCATACCACCCTTACCCTCCTCAGATCCCCCCACTAGACTCTTCCCCTCCTTAAACCCCCCCACGAGACTCTTCACATCCGGTAGGCTCGTCCCCGCATCCTGTTTGAGGTCCACCCACCCTCTCCGCACCAACTCGTCCACAACCATCGGCCCCAAGTCGACAAACAGCTCGTCTACACTCGCCTTCTGGACCACGGGACACTGGCTCGCCAACACCCCGATGATCTTTCGCAGTTCGCGCCTATACGGGTCCAACAGCACTTTGTAGAGGTGCTGCTGCTTGCGGAGCTCGCCGTCGTCAATATACGCCCAGTGAGACTCCCCCTTCTTGTACACGGCCGCGTGGGCCGCCACCAACCCGGGACACTTGCGCCGGGCCAGGTCGATCAGGTCCATCCGGTTTATTCCGTAGGCGCGCGCAGCGTACAGCACCGCGATCAACAGATTCCACTGAGCACACACCACGGGTGCCTTACGGTCCAACTGGAGCCGGTGCTGCTCCACCTGGGCGTAGAACGCGTTCTGGTCGATGAACCCGACGCACGCAAGCCGCAGGGTGTACAGCGTGGCGGGGTTTGCAAGCACTAGGAGGTCGTGTATTGTGTATTTCAGCGGGCCCAGCTCGAGTCTGACCTCGTGGGCTGGCGGTGGGGCCTCTACAGACATGGTGGTGTGCTGTGGGGTGCGATGCGTGCGCGCGCACGGAAATGCACCAGACGTGTACAATGCGGGTGGTGGAGAATACGAGGAACTTAGGTAAGTGCGGAATTGGGTAGGTGTGCGGAATTGGGGTAGATATGCCTTATTACATTGAAAGCAGCTACCTAGTGCCTGACGACCATTGGTTACCCCACCTAGGTATGGAGATCTGTCGTGTAAGTAATGAATTTCACAGAACGTGGTCCCCTAGACTCCAATTTTCTCTACAAATCGGGCCTCTATAATGAGGCTACTACACATACTATACATACGTTTGTGTATATTTCACCCATTGACTTTGGCGTTAGCTACTAGAGAATTGAAGGAGCAAGTACGTCGCGCAACGTAACCCCCATCGAGATTCCCGCTGGAATTACCATTAGCGACCAGAGCTACGTGACGCAAGAGATAGGGAAAATGGAATGATGGGGCGGAGTGGTTCTTGTTTGTGTGGGCTGTAGTGGGCTGATAATTGCCCAGTTGGTGCCCGAGTGGATCTTTGTGGGGGGAGTGACGTAACTGTCATGAGGTATTTTCGGAAAAACTGCGATTTGACGTAATTTTGACAGAGTGGGGAAGAAATGGTATGGGAAGAAAATCGAAGAATTGGAAGAAGTAGGCAGCATTACGTGGTTTCAGCCACATTAACGGACACCGAGTATTTGTAGCTATGGAGAGTCTTCCTACCGTGTTCTGTACACATTACTACTGACAGTGTTTGGGGGTCCATCCACCGCGGAAATATATTCACTAACTCAAGGACCAACCAATGCGCGACCTGGAGCCACCAGAGCCACCCCAACGCCCCCCCATCCACCTGGACCAAGTACCAGCCACGAATGTCTCTCCCCCACCCCACAATTCTCGTTGCCTTCGCCAACAATAGCGGAGCTCCGCGGATCCCCCACGACATAATCTGAAGCCCAGCATCGACTAAAACCGGGCAAGAAATAGCCTTATTAAGTAACGCAAGGAACAACGCACACAAATCTGGAGGGTAGATTGCCCGGGAGACATAATAACGGCCTTATCGCGAATATCTCCGAACAGGCTTCGGCAGTGGAGACCAGACGAAGCAAGACTGGTTCAATCGCAGGAGGGAATAGTCAAAATGCAACATACAGCCACCATTTGGCCACCAAAAGTGTCACTCACTCGTTTGGTCCACTTTCCATGTTCGCTCTCGCTAGTCTCACTCCAAGGTTTGAGGTGACATCTCGCCTATGTGGGGCCGGAAATGTGCACAACTGACAGTGGGGGATCCGACACAACAGAGTTGCGCTGGAGGCAAGGTAAATGACGTCGAAGATCGTCAGGAACAAGCGACCGTTGCGCTTTCTCCCTTCTGGAAACACTCCACTTTGACCAGTTCTTCGTCGTTCGCTTTTCTTTTTCTGGCTTTCCGTGGAAAATTTTGCGTTAGGCACCGGAGCGGATATAGGTAGGAACGGTGGGTGAAGAGTGAGTCAGGTTGGCTTGAGGGGCACCCACCCGTCTTTTCAGTCATTTGACAAGTTTTTGGGGTTGTTTCGTGGGCTGGGTGAAGAACCACTACCAGGCTTTGACTACTTGGGCCCTTCATCTAAGCGACGAACAGACCCACCCAGCAGGTACAAAACCTTATCAACACCATCTCACCGCACTCTAGAGCCACGTCAGATCCAGCTAGTATTTTTCCTAGTCCCCCACCTTGGGATAATCGCCCTCGAGCGAAGGTTCGGATCTCCGTGACAAAATCACCACGGAACCCCATGGCCATCTGCGCCAGAAAACTGCTCTAAAATAACCCCAGACCATCTGAGACAGCCTGTTGTGGTTCCCGTATTTTTTCCAAAGGTGCCCAAGGCTTGTCTGACTTTAGATGGGCACTTCAGCCGTGTAGATGGTCGGAAACGCACCCTTTCGCCTAAACGAGGTCTGGACAACACTGAAAAATCCATTCAAAGGAAAGCACTGGTGGTAAAAATCACCAGTACACCGTTAAACGAGTGCCTTGTGCTCCAGTTCTGCTGGGTCCACCAGAAGTCGTCCCAACTGGGAAGCACCTTTTGCGCTGAAAGCGCGATTGCCAATGCAGGGTAAGGCATCACCGTGTGGGGGCACCATGTGGGTCGGATATTGTGGAGGATCGGGGGCTTAAAGGTGGGCTGAGGATGGCGAGTAGTCGAGCTAGAGGTGTTGATAACATAAAATTCTCGAGGCAGGCGTTATTGACCCGCCTCCAGCGTGTACATGCGGTCTTTCACTCCGCATGCTAATTCAAATCAAGGCGATACCGTAGGATACTGGAAAATCGGGCGTCGTGTAGAGCACAAAAAGTTTCCAACCGTATGCAGGGGCATGATCCAGGGAGCCATTCCCAGAAAGGCGGGAAATGCGCGGTTTTCCAGCCCAAAATGGATATTGGCATGGCATAGGTGCCGGCAATTCCCCGCTCACTAAAGCCTAAACCTGTTTTTTCAACTTGTAGAACTCGGTGGCCTCTGCTACTCTCGTTCTCGCAAAAGTGTCCATGGTCACAAATTACGAACGTTTCCGAGGCGAGCCAAAGTGGACGCTGCTAAGGTCGTAGAACTTACCCACGGGTACCCACGGCTACACAACGGTCTCTACGCTGTACAAAGGCGGAAATGCTGCAATGCACGGTTGCCAGTGTGGTATGACGCAAAGAAATTTCTACGCAACATGTCAGCCCGTTGACGTTTAAGTTTATTCTGTAAATCGGCTTCGAAACATGGTCACAAAGGGGTACACGCCTGTTAATCTTCGGAAGTCCTAATAATTACGCTGTGCAGAGACTGCGTAGATGCAATGATTCACTTCTCTGCCAGATGACGACAAGGCACACTTTCCAAGAAAAAATCCCCGGAAAATACCATGTTCTCCTGGAAGCCAGAGTTGCATCTGGCAATGGCAACGGAATTGTGTTGTTCACCAACTGTTATTACTGTCTTGGTGAAATTTGCAGATGCTACGGCAAGCATCTGGTCCCAGGGGACCTTGCATAACTTGTTGCTCGAGGGCAACCGTGTGCGCTGAAAAACTCCCTAACCTCCTTAGAGCCCTTAGAACTACGCCTCTGCCATATCCTTCGCGATTCGCCGTTGATCGAGGCTTATACCCCTCGGAGTTAACTGTAGCTCGCATTGACGCGCAATTTCGGATTTCCGAGGCTCGCTAAACTCCAGACCGCCCGAGGCGCCCTCGAGGTGTCGCTGGGGTACTCGCCATCGGTCTCCTCGAGCCTCAGGCGAAACAACAGCCGGCGCCAGCTCGTCTCGAGCGGTAGGAGCCGGTCGAGCGAGAGCAGGTCAAACAGCGGTTCGGGGACCACGGGGTATGTAGGTAGGTTTTCCACGGTGCTCATCGTTGTGTGTGTGCCTGTGTGTTTACCTCTACAAAATCATGGGGCTTAACGCTACTTTTATTAGCGGTTTTGCAGCCAGTGACCGGCCCACGTTGTCCATCTGGGGAATAATGTGCGATTGCGTCATGGAGTCCGAAACAAGAAACGACGGACCGATCAGGGGCGGAACGTGAGGGGCAAAACAGTGAGGGGGGCGAAACAGTGAGGGGTACCAGGGGTGGCTCCACATTGGCCCACTCTGCCGTGGGTCACGTCTGGAGGCTGTCCGGCCCACGGCTCCGGATATTTTCTGGGCCCGGGCTCGCAACACACCACGGTGACAGGTCACCGGCGATAGGGAAAACCCGGGGAAAGCGAGCAGATGATGTTCCGAGCGTTAATAGGGCTTTTGTGGCGCTTTCTTTCCGCGTGATGGGGCGAGATGCCTGGTTATGAGGCGGAGACGCGTGGGCCGCGTGGGCGGTGTGGGTCGTGTGGGACGTGTGTTTGGGAGAAAGACGTACACAAACCATGGTCATCAGGCGTGGGTTACGGCCCCGGGACCCACGGCTATTGTCGCCGCCGTTGTTGCCGGTTGCTCCCTGCGGTGTAATGCGCTCATTGTGTCTCATTGCTACCCCAAGTTTCACGCGACCAGGTGAGACACCCCAATACGGTAAGAGGGGAGCATGCGAAGAGTGGTGGTGGCGAGAGTGGTGGGTGGCGAGAGTGGTGGGTGGCGAGAGTGGTACGATGAGGTAATGCAGTAGAAGAGAGACGTCACGTCATTAGAGCGGTTTACAGCCCCGTCAGCCCGCTACGGCCGTCATTGCTCCCCCTCACCAAAATGTCGTAGACGCGTGTAACTGTCTGAGCCAGGGCAGGCAACCCGGGTAGGAAGTCTTGTGACAGTAGTGAGTGTAGTGAGTGTAGTGACTAGGGGCGACAAGCACGCAGGTGGTCTTGTGCACAGGCCCAGGGCTCCACCCTCGGGCGAGTGTTTCACTACGAGGTTGCTCTGCTTGGCTCGCGTCAGCCTTGGCAACAAGCCACAAAGCCCAATGTGGGCACAAAGCTGGCTCTGCGGTGGCAAACGCGTAGCCACACCGGGTGTAAACACGCCCATTGAAGCACTAAGCAAAACACCGGGAACAATAGCCCTTTGCTACACAGCCTGCCATTGTATGGCTGCAAACGCCAAGGGAAGTAGCAGTGAGAAAGCGGAGAAATAGTGGAGAAATAGTGGAGAATAGCGGAGAAAATACGGTGACCAGGGACGGTGACCAGGGACAGTGGCATAACGTCACGGCTTTCTACAGGGCAGGAGCCCAATTACCGCAGTAGGCCCAGGTAGACGCGAGAGTGCGGCCAGGTGTGTGGAAGCCATACCAAGCCTGAGGGTCGAATCGAGTCCGAAGCGAGTAAGAATCGAGTCAGAAAGAGTCCCAGTACTCAATTGAGCTTTACGTCGCCCTATGAATTTTGTAAGGTACTCTCATCTACTTAGGCTGGTCACAATCCAATCAAAACCGGGTGAGCTTAAACAAACAAACGCTGGTATAAGCTGAAATCGCTACTGACAGCTGGAGGGGCCGCAGGCGGCGCCCCTCCAGACCTCCCCACCGCCTAGTTGGCGGGCTACGGTGGATATTCGGGGCAGTTGCTCAGAACGAGGTGAGAGCTGTCAGGGTGGGGGATTACCAGTGAGTTTAGTGGTCCCTTTGAAGCGATTTCCATGGGACAACCCGTGGAATTAGCGTTCTTTCTTCGGCGTATCCATGATGGGTCCAACATTACTGTTCACTCGTCTTTATGGTCAACTTAGAACACTACAGTTTACGAGTCCAAAAATGGTATTCGTCAAACAGGCAAAATAGACTCGCTAGATTCTATCAACGAGCCAATCTGTCTACTCTTAACACAAGCGGGTCACAAGCGGGTTACAACTGGCCACTGTCAAGCCGTGGAATGCTTGGCCCTGCACTAAAGGTGGAGTATTGTCAACTACTAATCTGGATACATTGACAGGCATTTGCCTAGAGTGGACTGCAAAGGAGCCACAACAACTATATGAAGAGAAGCTCCCAGCCACAAGAAAGAGCGATCGAGCCTCACCCAACGCTCCGCTTTAACTCTACCCCACCACTAGCGGATTCGAATTCATATAGTTCTATTTTCACCACTATGACTATGGTCTCAATTCCCACCAGATTTCAACAGACGTCTTTTCTTCACACCATACTCTTATTACTCCCCACTATGCTTAACTTCATGACCTTCTTTCTTCTCTCCCCTTTCCACCTCCACCTTTTTCCCTTTTTCCTTTCGTGAACGCAATACTCGGGAGCCGTAGCTCAGTAATAAGCTCACTACCTTATCTTTGCACACTACCCAATCTGAGCACACTACCCTATCTGAGCTCACTGCCCTATCTGAGCTCACTACACTATCTCTCTAGACACAATTGAGCTAGAAATCACCCTATTCGTAGTAAAGTACCCGTTCTCGTTGGCTGGTCACAATCGCAATCAAACCCAGTGAGCTTAAACGAAGAAACACCTGAACGCAACACTTGGGGCTATTACCTCATCCCCCCAGCGAACCACTGAGCACACCCTACCTAGCTAAACGCTTAAGCTATAAATCGCCCTAACAAAAGGTACCCGTTCTCGTAAACTGGTCATCATCAAACACCCAGTGGGCTTAAACCCAGAGCTTAAACCCAGAGCTTACCCAGCTAAACCCGTTAAACCCATTTAAACCCAGTTACCCACTAACCTTCTTCCTATTTCATTTATTCATAACTACCGCTGCTGGAACTTCTGCAACGCCCGCGGGCCCTGCTCCTCCCACTCCTGGCGAGTGAGCCACAAGTGCTCCTTGTCCTTCATGATGTTGGCCAACACCGCTCCGCCAATGAACACCATGTGCCGGCGTCTCGGGGGGTCCTCGATGCGCACCTTGAAGTTCTTCAACCGCTCGCCGTCTCCGCCAAGCACCCGGGTCAAGTACAACTGCTTGAGCTCCTTCTCGAGCCGCAGAGGCAACCCGGGGTACATCAGCGACCCGCCAGAGAGGACAATGCCCCGCAACAACTCGGACCGGGTGTCCACGGGACACGCCTGGAGCGTGTTGAATAACATCTCGCCCACGCCGGGCAGCTCCTTGCCCACCAAGTGGGGCTGGAAGAGACACTCGGGGGCCTTGAACCGCTCGGAGCCCACGCGGATGGTGCGCCCGTCGGGCAACTCGTACAGCTCGACGAGGGTGGTGGTCTCCGTCGCCAACTTGTTGTCGAACTTGAGGTCGTACAGCACGTAGCACAACTTCTCCTTGATCTGGCGCACCGTCTCGAAGTCGGCGGTGCGGTTGAACGCGTAGCCCCGGCCCAACAACAAGTTGATCAAGTGCTTGGTGACGTCGCGCCCGGCCACGTCCAACCGCGTGGTCTGGTGGTTGAGCACCGTCAGCTCGTACACGGGCACGATGTGGGTGACGCCGTCGCCCAGGTCCACCACCACGCCCAGGGTGAGCCCCTGGGCGTACAACGCCAACACCGCCTGGATGGCCACGTAGACACCGTCAAACTGGTACTTCTCGAACATGATCCGCACCATTTCCTCGCGGTTGGCGAGCGGGTTCATCGGGGGCTCCGTCAAGAGCACCTTCTGGCCCTGGGTGGGCTGTTTCAACCGCTCGTAGAACAGGTAGTCCCACAAGTGCTCCATGTCCTCCCAGTTCTTGATGATGCCGTTCTCCATCGGGTACGACACCTGCAACAACGACCGCACCTGGGCGGCCTCGTCGCCGCACATGATGTCCTTGATCTCCACGTCCGGGGGCACGAGGGTGCTGCGTTCTTCTGCCCGCAAGATGGGGCGGCCCACGATCGAGGGGAACGTGTGGTCGGGGAAGTTTGTGCCGGCACGGCCGATCTTGACGAAACCCGTCCCTTGGTCGAGCACTAGAGGTTAGTATTGAAGGTGGGTGGGTGGGGTGGAG